>JBBIGA010000001.1:38257352-38270820 GCA_037576975.1 Alestes dentex | reverse complement strand
CAAATATCTTGAAATTTACACTTGCCTGGCATGTTTGGTAAGTTAGCGAGTGTAAGGACATATGTCGACACAGACTTAGCAAAGATTTTGCGTTGTAGAATGTTGCACATTTTTAGAGCAGGAGAGGTTTTGAGCAAAACAAAAACACTCACTGGGAACAAAGATGCATAAATACACATCAGGTTTCGGCTACTGCACTATATGCTACTAACAAAATTCCCTGGTAATTCCCTGACTTGGCACGCAAATGATCAAATTCCCTGACTTTCCCTGTCTGGAAATGCCTTTCCTGAAATTCCCTGATATTCCAGAAATACCCTGACCCGTAGGAACCCTGTTCCTGGATGTGCCGCAACAAGTTTCGCACACCTGTTTTTGGGCATTTTCTCCCATTCTCTTGGCCACCTCTCTGACCAAGGCCCTTCTTCCCCTATTACTCAGTTTGTTCGGGAGGCCAGATCTAGGGAGAGTCCTGGTGGTTCCACACCGTTTCCATTTTCGAATAATGGAGACCAAAGTGATTTTCGGGACCTTCAATGCTACCAAAGGTTTGTGCCTTAACACAATTCGGTCGTGGAGGTCTACAGACAATTTTCTGGACTTCATTGCTTGCTTTCTGCTTTGATATGCACTGTAAGACTTTACATAGACAAGTGTGTGTAACTCCAAATCCTGTTCAATCAACTGAATTTACCACAGGTGGACTCCAATCAAGCCATAGAAGCATCTCAAAGATGACCCGTGAAAATCAGATAAACCTGAACTCAATTTTGAGTGTCATAACAGGGTGTGAATACTTATGTACCTATTGTGTTTAAATGTTAACTTTTTTATACATTTAAGAAAATGTCTGGAAACATTTGTCTGGAAACACTGCCATTATGGACCATTTTGTGTAGATTCTGATAAAGAAAACTACACTCAAATCTATTTAGAATAAATCATAATTCCCATTATCTAAAAAGAATGGATGCCTACACAAATCACTTACCTGATGTACCACCTGGTACATAAGTCTCATAACACCGCCCCCCCCCCCCACACACATTTTTTCACTTTTGAATTTGAACGGATCTCATACATGACCTCTGGAATCCAACTGACAAAACTCAATTGGACTGCAGTAATTGAGAACTTCAATAACAGCGTTTAAAAACTAAGTCACGACAGTGTTTCTTTTTCCACACCACAAAGTTGCAAAAGAGAAATCTACACACATTGGGCGGCAGGCTTAGACGTTCTCCATTTGGAAGCGTCAGCAGCTTGTTGTCATCCAGCACGGAGTTCAGGTTCTCTACCCACTCAGGATCTACATCACCGTCAAAGATGATCCACTGTCTTTTCTGCAGTTCTCCACGAACATTATCAATGATTCTGAAATAACAAAACTGTATTAAACATCAAGGTATCAAAAACTAAGCCAATAGCACATCTTCAAATCACTACAAACATAATGCAATGTGCAAACAGCATAAAATAAGTTTTTAGAAGGAAACAATTAAACTGATTAATAATGTTTTATAAGAGTCACTGTGTGGATTATGATTTAACTGCTGGTCTTCAAAGAACTCACTTCCTGAGAACATGGGTGAAGAGCCCATCAGTCCACTCGCGGGTATTGGGATCCAGGGTTCCATACAGGTGGTCCTTGCTAATGGCTTTGGGGTCAATAATGTGTGCCACTCCCTCCACCCCCTCCAATCTCTCCAAGGCTTTGAGCAACACACGCCAGGCCATGGTCTTCCCACTGCCTGATGGGCCCACCATCATCAGCCCATGATTTATTTGGGTGATCTGGTACAGTTGGAGAACCTGGGCCGAGAAATTGAAAGTTACTGTGGAAAATCACATTTGGTCTGATTAACAAATTTACACTGCATATATTGAATATCACCAAATTCCCTAAGACACAACACACAGGCAAGTGCATACTAAGAATACAAACCCACTGGAGAAAGAAACACACAAAACAAAACACACTTGAAGCCTCCATGAAAAATAGATGGTACAGCACCAAATTTTTAGTATCGCCCCATCATTACCTTCTCCACCCACATGCTGCCGACATCATCACCATCTCCGTAAATGAGGTACATCTCAGCACAGACCTTCTTGAGCTCCTCCCTCAGAGCAGTCATTTCCCCACGCATGTACTGCACACCAGGGAAGACATCCGACAGCAAGCTGAAGAGCAGTGGGATGTCTTCTGCCACTAGCTTGGGCACCATGGTCTCACACACACTCTGAATGAGAATCTGATCAACAGAGGGTGGTAGTCCCGAGTTAGGGCATTGAAGAACTGAGGAATACAGATGAGCTAATGTAGTTCTAACAATCTCCGCACCCATTACCTCCTGCTCAGGAAGATTTTCTGCAATCTCATTCTCATCCACATCCTCACCACGTTCACATTTCTCTCGTTTGATCTTCTGGATCCGTTCTCTCTTCACGTTTCCAGCACTAATCAGCACACTCTTCAGGGCTCGCAGACCAAAGTCATAGTGAGACTGAGAGGAGAGCTGCTCATCACATAACCTAATTAAAAACAGATGACAAGCTTTAGTGGATGCAGTCCCTTAAACAAGCATGAAAATGAATCTATATTCTAATTAAAAACCTAACTTTTCTAAGTAAACACTTTCCGTACTTGAAAAAGGGTACAATCTTCTTGGCGAGGGTCTCAGCAGTGCGGAAGCCTTGTGAGTACAGCATAACCTGAGCGATGAGCTGGCGGTCAGGTTTGGTCATTGCCAAGCTGCGGAACAGCTTCTTCAGGTTATCGGGCAGGTTGGATCGGCCAGCATAGCCAGGGTTCATGGTGATGAAGATGGCCATTTCAGCACTCACCTTTACCTGCTTGTTCAGAAGTTCAGTAGTGACTGGGGTACCTGGAATTAAATAAACAAACATATATAAACCAAATCATAGGTGGAAAAAAAAAAAAATCCCACCAAAGTTTGCATTACATTTTTTTTTAGGCTTCATACAACTAGGGTAAAAAGGCAGAATTTTAAGATGTAGGTTACACACTGCGGTCTCTGTTGGGGTTGCTATGCTCCCTAAGGGCCACCTGGATAAACTGAACCTGCTGAGAGACAGCAGAAAGCATCCTTTCTTCCAGTCGGTTGAACTCGTCAAAGCAGCCCCAGGCACCCACCTGACACAGACCAACAAATATGCGGCCCATTGCCTGTCAAGAAAAACAATACATTTTGACTGTTATTTGAGGTTAAACTGAAGACTCTTCTGGCTGTTATAATGTCATCAAAGCAAAAGGTGGAAGATGTTATTCATAAGTGGATAACATTTATAGTTTTCTAGACAACTGATTACAAGAAGATGACAGTTCCTCTCATTTAGCTCAGCTTATTAAAACTACTAATTGTCAGTTACTTTTAAGTATGTGATGAAATGTAGATTTTGTTCACTTTCATGACAGAACAAGGGAAAGCTTCTGTCACTGGCTGATGCTAGGGCCTTACTGCTTATTATTGTTTCAGTTGAACTAGAGATACCTGGAAGTCAAAGGTTTCGTCACAGTTAAAGACCAGGACGAAACGTCCAAGCTGGTGGCCAAGAGCTTTGACAGATTCTGTCTTTCCAGTCCCGGCAGGCCCTAGTAAACAGCAGAAAAATGAAAGTAATCCATTCAATGATAAACCATATTAATAAATTGGCAGGCTACAACATCAATCAATACTGTAGGAATGCACCTAATAATGTACAATCTGGGACCAAAATCACTTGACTAAACCCACAAAAATGGACCAAGGACTTCAGCTGATGGACTCACCAAAGGGAGATCCTCCTAGGCGAGCTTCAAGAGCCTGGGTCATTGTGAGATAGCACCGGTCTGTGAGTGGGGTCTGCACCAGCTTTTCCTGCACACCCAGGTATTCAAAGCCATAGTTGAACTTTGCATTGGCCATCTGAATGGACAGTTGCTGGAGCACGTCAGTCTGCTTAGGGTCAAAGTAGAAACGCATCTGGCTCAGCCACTCAAAAGACTTGGGGTTGTCAATCTTGTTCTTGATGAGGGTCCTGGTCACGTCCCTCTGGTGGACTAGCTCTGTGATCTAAATACAGATAGCGGAAATAGAACAAAACATTTTAAAAGAGAAGGCAAAGAACTTTACAGTGGACAGACTCTTAATAAGCACCAGAGAACATTTCAAAGAGGAAAGGAGCAACTGTTGCCCCAAGTTAAGAGAATAACTGCATAAATGGCTCACTATGAGAAAATTATTAAAACAGGAACACAAAAAAGCATTTATCATGGCAAATCAGTACTATTTGTTTTTGAGGAGTTAGGTCATCTACAAGACATCCTCACCAGATGCTCCAACTTTTTCCTGCGGATAGGAGGCTGCTCCATCAGCACTGTGTCAGCCAGCAGGTTCAGTGTGGCCTCCACATTGGTAAGCACAGCCTGGAGTGGAGCCAGGTTGCTACCCCCTGCAATGGTGGTCAGAGCCGTCTCTACGTTCTCAGACCAGTCGATCTGGGTTGACAGAACCACCAACTGTGCCTGAGGACGAAATAAATTGGTAGGTAATTAGATTTCTTTCACATAATTTCAGACAAAAAGTAATAATAATTCAAGTATTTGTTCATTTTACTCATTCTTTTTAGCACCTGATATCTGTCGATCCATTTGATGTAGGTACCAAGGTCAATGGCAGTGCCTTTGTTGAAGGCTCCCACCTCTGTGACCGCCTCAGCCAACAATTTGGCTAATGTGACCCGCATCTCTTTCTCCACCAGGGTCAGCCACTCATTGATCTTTGGGTGTTCCGTGATGGACACAGGAGTTTTGTAGAGGACCTAAAAGTAGAGTTTTGACACCTTTTTAATCAAAGGACTTTTCAATGACACAAATTCAAAGACAGAACATGGCATAGTTTCAGATCAAGGTTAAAACACTGTTTGCTTATAAGCTCACTCGCTTGCTGTTTAACCTGCATCATTTAACTTCACTCATGCTCTTGTGATCTGTGTACTCTTTATGCATGAATTAAGGACGCAAGAGGTGCACATTCAGACAGCGGAACTTAAAACTATTTACTAACGTTCTTTCAAAAGACCTTTCTATTACTGCACAAAGCATGCACTTTCAAAGACCCATGTTTATTTGTTTTGTCTATTTGACTAATTTCTCAAATTTACAAACTTTTAAAGCACCACACCAGTCTTTAAGCACATAATGCAGTTTTATGCCTGTGAGATTTCTCTTTGCTAGACACTAAAGTATTTGACTGCCAATTACCTAAAAATCAAAGGCCCTTTTTAAGAGAGACCCAGAGTAAAACTTCTGTTACTTTCACCCATTTTTACCTCCTCTCCTTCACGAGACGAGATGCCTAGGACTTCAGTGTTGTCTTCGTTCAGAAGGATACTTGCCACTCCAGCAAACATCTTCTTGAAGTGCTTTTGTAGTTTAGCCACATTCTTGCTGTTGCCAATGATCTCAAGCAAGTCCTCATCACCCACAAAGTAGAACCTATAGACAGTTAGTTTATACAAACACATTGAATCTGTAGGCCTCTAGCACTACAGCAAACAGAAAACAAACAAAAAAAACAAACAAACAACAACAACAAAAAAAAAAAAAAAACACCCAACCTTGGGAAGGATGAACGCTCTCTCTCCAGATATTCTCCCAATGCCTTCTGGATCTTCCCCAGGAGGTCTGCCAGCCTTTCCAGTGACCTTTGAACTCCCTGGATGTTTAGGACATCCATGACAAGAGGAGACTTTGTCACCTTCTTCATTAGAGCCAGGAACTCCGTGCTAATGCTACAAAACAGCCGGAGTATATGTTCAGCTCAAACACCTTTCCCAATCAAATAATTAGCATGAAATACCCTAGGATTTTATCCTTAAAATTGCATTACTATAAAAAACCACTCAAGTCATCTGCTCACCCCTGGAAGCGCTGTGTCTCTATAGGAAGTAGATGTTTGATGTCTGCACTGCCAGTAAAAATGCCTTCCAGGTAGACCCAGCGCCTCTGCACATCTATCCAGACGTCAAATAGAGCCATAATGCGGTTCAGCTTGTCTTCCCAGCTCAGAGCATCCTCTTCGAAAACCTTGCAAAATCACAGGGAATTAGAAAGGCCAGCCCATGCTTCATTTCTCCTACATGTAACAGGCCTTATTTTCCAAATTATTCCAGTTATTATAAGAGGAATATCAAAACTGCTCTCTAGTTAATAAATATTTTTGTTAAAATGTCGCAGTAGGGTCCTACACCCAGTGTATTTGGTTTTGTTCTAAAATTCAGGCATACTGGATTGATATTACAAAACACAGAAAATTGTGTTGTAGTCTTGCATATGAACGCCCTCTCTCTGCTTTTAAGTCATCCGAAGCAAGACTGTTGTTTAAGGTCATTGCAGACTGTATAATATATTCTTTCTTGCCGCATATGCAAGGATCTTTGTTTTGGATAAATGACAAACCTCCCACTAAAGCAAGCTTACATACGACTGCTTGACTCTTGAATACTTTACTTTTTCTCTTCGCTTCTCAATTAGACTGTTTGAATTATTGAAAATGAGTCCATATCTTCTCAGTGGCCTCAGTCCTCACAGACACTGCCCTTTTTATAATAGCGCAAACCTATTTTTTTACCTGTGGTTTTCTTCATATTGTTTATGTGTTGATCATGCTGAACTGTGTAAACCAATGCTGAATTGTGCACTCCAAACTCAAATATATCTGGGATAAAGAAGCTCACTTTGTAGTATGGAGATAACTTCATAGCAGACACACTGTTAATGTGTTCCTTGACTTTGTTGAAGAGATCATCCCATCCCCTGATGAGACGACATTTATTCTGATAGTTGACCAAGTCAAGCTCATACGAGTTCCAGACTTCTCGAATCTGGGACATACAGCAAAAAAAAAAAATAATTATTTCCAGTGAGAAAATGTAACATTTGTTTTGGACAGTCAACCAAATAAAGAAAGCAAGACCTGTTTAAGGAATTCTTCTAGGGCCATCTCTCCTTGGGCCACCAGCAGCACATCCTTCACCACCATCTCATTTTTCTGCAGGTCTACATCCCAGATCTGTCCAAGGGTTAGCTCTGACAGCACCCAGTTCACATGCAGCCGCTTCATTAGTTGCTTCCAATGTCTGTCCTTCAGAGCCTCTGACTTCAGTTCAATCACCAGCATATTCACCTATAAACCCAAAAAACATTTCATTTACAACAGTGCTTCACCGTTATTTACAATGTAATGTTTTCTATTCATCCAATCCAATTCAAGCAACAGAAAAACAAATTAGATGCTAACCTTTAAGTAGCCTTTGAGCAGCCTCTGTACATATTCATAAGAGGCATACTGCCGCAAACGAGCTGGGAAGTTCTTTAGCTGGTTCAGGAGAGCATCCAAACTTTGACGCAGCTACCAAGATGAATGACAACATTAGCCTACATGAAGAGTCTCACACTACTCATTTTAAGAAAGATAGTATGCATATTCCTTGCTTACTTTGCGTGGCTGCACGGATACCCATGGTTGTTCCTTCATCTGATCAATCTGCTCCCAAACCTTGGATAGCTCAGACCACACACCCTTCAAATCTTGCAACTCCTCCAGTGCAACCTGTAGAACCAGAAAACAAGGACACGTTAGTACACATGGGGGAAATGGGCATTTCAGTGCCTATTACAGACCAAAAGACTGGTAACAGTTGACCAAGCAGCATTAGACTGGTAACAGATTGTACCTGTACTCTCTCCTCACTGCCACTCAGAAGACCAGTGTCTGTCAACTCCAGCGCTTCCTTGGCTTTAGCACATTTTTCTCTGTCATCCTTTAGTCGCCCAAACTTCCCTTCATAGATAGTGAGAGATTGAAGGGCTTCTTCTGGACGAAGGTTTCCCTAAGGGAGGGGAGAAAAATAAGCTATACAAACCTAAAGGGTTAAAGTGTATTACAGAGTATTAACATGAACTGAAATTATCCCAACAAAATCCATACTGAACATACAGCCACTGGCTTGGTCTTTTCCCAGTCTGTGAGCAGATCTGAAGTGCGGTTCTCTACAGCACGGTCTTCCTGTACAATTTTCATCTGCAGGTTGGCCACTTGTTGCTGGATAGCGGTGTCCTTGCGTTTCATGATGTCACTGAAGGCCCCCCACTCCCCTTCTATGTTGTCAATGTATAGCCAAGAGGGAGGGAACTGAAAACGCTGTTTCTCCAAAAGACGCTGGCCATTGCGGAAGAGCTAAAACGTATAACAAACTCAGTGCGATATATCTTCAGAAATTAAACCAAAGCACAGTGTGGTTATACTTACATCAACTTGCTTTTCAAACTGCTTGATCTTACGTTTGAGAGCTTGAACATATGTTATGAAGGTAACAGCATCAGAAGTACTGGCTGTATCCACTGAATGCTGCTCCAGTTCTTGGCGAGACTGAATGATATAAAAATGAAAAAAAAAAAAAAAAAAACAAAAAAACCCCCCACATAATACAAATTGCAGTCAAACTCATGAATAAGTTATTGCAAACAAGCTCAAAGAGAATGTATGCCTGTACACACCTTGGAAATTTGGGAATGGAAGTCCTGCATGTTATTGCCTAGCATCTGTCCAAACTTGCTGAGCACTTCCTTATGCCAGGAATCATACTTAAGGTTCACTTTTGACTGGACCTAAATATGCACATGGATATAAAGTTGGTTTTTTTTTTTTTATCACATATGGTAATAACAGTTCATAAAACAATCAGAAAGACTAAATAGATTACATGACTTTTGTATAGCGTTACCTTGCCATAATCTATGATCACTGGGCCAAACTCCTTCCTTGTTTCAGCATTGTCAAAAGTTCCTCTAGCCTTGCGGATCTGTACCAACAGAGCCTGCCACTTATTGAGGTCTTCGCCCAAGCGGTTATAGATGTTCTCAGGCTGCATGTCCCACAAACACTGGTACTGCAGCCAAACCTGAAGGACAGCAAAAATGTGACCTCAGCTTGTGTCAGGGTTTATGCAGCATTTACAATTATAGATTTAGAAGGAAGAACATTACCTTCACATACTGTTCCACCTCCGAAACATTTTCCTTGACAGCACTGTAAGCCTCTTCCAGAGCTGCAGGTCCATCAGGCATTCTGGTTAGAGCATTCCTGTAGTACTTTTCCTCCTCAGACAATTCGTAGTGAACACCAACCTGTTTATTATGAAAAGCTAGACACTTCACTTTTGCAGAAAACAAAGACATACAAAAAAGCTGTATACATGCATATAAAAAAGACTTTTTGTTTCAGGCTAACCTGGTATCTTTGACTCTGAATCCTTGGCAGAGAGAGAACAACCATTTTCCAGGCAAACATTTCCTGGTAGAGCTTGTAACGGCAGTCCTCAATTGGAGGATTCAGGTAGATAACCTGGTTTGTAATTCTCAGTTCATGGACCACATTCTACATGACAAAAATAAGGGTGAGTGAGTTTTTGTGTGAACAAGTTATAGCAGACATTGGTAAAGCTATAATTCACATTTGAGCTCACTTTGATCTTTGGTTCTCCTCCAGGCTTGTGGCTGACTTGTGGTGCTTCAGTATCCATGTCTACATCTGCTTTGTCTTCCATCTGTCCTCTAAGAACCTGTGTCCAAGCCCTAAGACCAGCCTGGAGACGTACTCCAAGGATACGCTCAATCTTTGTGGACAAACAGAATGACCAAAGACAATGAGCAATTAAAAAAAAATATCTATTGACAAAGACTGTGCTATTGTCATGTAACCTGACATAAAACTTACCTCTATGTCTAGTTTGTTGACCCAGATGGGCAGATTGGAATAAGAATGCAGATTCAGGTCATCAACGGCCTTCTGGACACGGTTGAGGATTTCTGAGAAGGTCTTATGATCGTACATGCAAGTCTCAAGGGAGCGGACCTCCAAGTCTATTTTCTCTTCAATCAAAAGGAGGTCGTCCACCTAGAGATAAACAGTAACACAAAAATGAAATATTTGGGTACTGAAAACGGGAAGCGCAGTATAAAGAATTTCAAAAGTTAACCAACCTTCTCTTGGAAGTTGAAAACAGTTTCAGCTAGGCGCTGGACATAAGGGTCAAGTTTATATGATTCCCAAACTAAGGCGATGCCCTCTGTGATCAGAGCCTGAACCTCTTTCTTCAAACCAGCCACCAATGGTGCAATGGAAACTCTCTCCTCCACCTTTTCACAAGTGCGCTCATAAGTGCGTACACTCTCAATGAGTGAGATGGCGAAGGGATAGAGCTGGTTGGCCTGATGCGCTTTGTTGACAATGGCCAAGGGAACACGAAAACTAAGCCACTTCAGATTACGAACCTCCTTGGAAAGAGTAATGATCTCAGGCAAAAAGTTGACTTTCAGTTTTAGCATACTTCCTGTGCGCCCACGAGCACGGCTGCTTTCGATGGTGAAGATGCGGCCAGAGACACCAAGGTTGCGCTGCTGCACTTTGCGGGCCCAGTCATCAAAGATCTCCTGGGTGTTGAGCTTGGCACGGAAGCTGTCCCCATCTTGCTTGAGCTTAAGACCCTCCACATGGTTCTCCCATCCTTTCCCTAAAACATCCTCCACACGCTTCATGTAAGCAGTCAACTGTCGATCGATCTGCTTGGCCCAGATGATTGAGCCAGAAACTGGGGGCAAGTCACGCACGTGACTCATCTTGCAAGACTGGCTCTGAGGATATTGAACTTTGAACTTGTCATGTAAGGACTCTATGTCATCTTTCACACGCTGGATAAGTTGTGTCTGGTACTCACGGATGGCTCCACGAATGTGTGGCCGCACAAAGAGCGCGTTGAAGCGGGAGAAAATCCGGAACATCTCGTTGGCATTCTTGGCGGTGCCTAGTTGGTCTCGGAGTCGAGCTGTGATGCGGGTCTCTACGCGATCGATACGCTCATCATAGCGCTTCATCGCTGCTTCCCATGCCTCTACACCCTCCTTTGAGACGTCTAATCCATCCACTTCTTTAACGTTCTCATAGGCCAAGTTCACTTCTTCAATGGCATTAGCATCAGCAGCATCAAAGAGGACTTCAGCAACTTTCATGTCAGGCGGCTCCACTGCTTCACCCTGCGCATGCTGGGAAACAGCAGATACCTACAGACACACACAAGGGGAACAACAGATTAATGGGCATCACTTTCCCCTCATGATACGCAATATGCAAATTAGAGCATGCACTGCCAGCAAAAATGCACTGCGGTACCTGTGGTCTCAATACACGAACAATTACAGCTCTCAGCTGTTCATGCTGTCTCCTGAAGCGTCTCATGTGATCCAAACGAGCTTGCAGCTTTCGGTGTGCAGGACTGAGGCGCCACACCATCTTGAGATTCTCCTCTCTTTTCCTCTTTACAATGTCCCTAAGGAGTACCTGAAGTTTCTCATATTCATCCTCCCAGGTCTGGAATACCTCAAAGCAAGCCACCATTACCTGGTGAAAGAGCAAAGTTAACACTCACCAAGTGAAAAAAAAATAAAAATAAAAAATGCCACCACCACCACCACCCTCAAAAAACCCCAACTTGTTATATGGACAATTGTTACCTTCTCAAATTCTTCATATGCCACATGCATGAGCTTGCGGGTGCCCAGAACTTTGAGGAGCTGGGAGCTTAGGTCACGGGAAATAGCCTCAACCAAACGCAGGGCACGCTGAATGGGATATTTGGTGTTTCGAATCTTGCGAAGGTGTGTAAAGATAGCAACCAAGGCCTGACGGATTTTGTCCAGCTCAGTGGCTGACAGGAGATCATTGAGTGGGAAATCTTTCATTAGTGGGTTATAGTCATTTACTGTCTCCACAGCTTGTTTCAGACCTGAAAAGAAACCACAAACCATGGAATTTTGTATTCTTAAAAAAAAAAAAGCAAACAAACAACAACAACAAAAAAAAACAAAAACACAAAAACCCCAGTAACATGAATGTCGTGATTAAGCTTTACCCGTGTCTGTGTCAAAGCTGACTGTGGCATGGAATCTTTTGCCATGCTTAAGAATGTCCAAGGTAAGCAAGACCTCTGGACTCTCCCTTTTCTCTTGGATACGATTTAGGGCACGTTCGAGGTTAAGCCAAAAGCTGATTTCTTGCAGTGCTGTACCAGAAGCAGGGTCTCTGTCCAGTTTAGTCACCTTTAATGAAAGAAAAAAAATGTATGTATTAATACATAAACATGTATTAGAAATTGTGTATTACAAAAGTTGTATTAGAACTTTGATTCTTTGAGCGCAAAACAGTAAAGTAAGCCCTTTATCAAAATGTTTTGTTTCAAAGATCTTAGGAAAACCTTCACACCTTCTGGATTTCTCTGATCCAACGATTAACCCCTGACTGCAACTGATTTAGGAAAGTGGGGTCTTCTACTTTATCACCGAAGTCAGTAACCTTGGGCTTTTCACCGCGTTCATAGCACTGTTTTGCAATGTTTGTGATGATGGGATGAATAAGGAGACTGATCTCTGGAATCTCTATGTTCTGCTGCAAGTGAAGCAGCCCCATCTCAAGTTCTGCAATCTTTTTCTCAACAGAAGGAGCCATCTTGTCACCATCCCTGAATTACAGAGAAATACCACAACTCATAGTAACAGATACACAAGATCGACAAAATCTGAGGGGAAAAACCCCCAGTAATACTGTGCCTCCATATAGTTTATTGGTTTAAACCTTACCTGTCAGCTTTACCAGATTCACGGATGTAGGATTTAAAGAAGGGAGCCACAGCATTGCTGATGAAAGAATGCAATGTTTCATAAGGAGAATCTTCACTCAGAGTCAGAACCCTGACTTGGGTTGATATGGGCTTGTCAGCATCAATGACCCCAGTCCTTTTAATTAAAGCCAGGCTACAAGCAGAAAAAGTACATACTAAAGTCAGCCTCAAACGTGTCTGAATATCAGCCATTAACAGCACTAAAGAAAACATTTCAGAATACCTAAAATTACAGTAATGTGACCATCAAAAAAGGCATTCAGAGAATGTTACCTGTTAGATTTAATTCCATAGTGGACATCAATACTAACAGTGTAAGAGATGCACTCCTTTTCCTCCTCTCCTTCATCTCCAACATCCTCTGGAAACAAAGAATTAAGTAAAAATTTGGTGATACGCAAGAAAAAATCTTCAAGCTGACCACAGTTCAGACACCCACTCCCATGGCACTAACACAGTTACAACAAAAGCCCAAATATCTGTAATAAAACGTAGAAAATCTGTAATAAAAAAGCTCTCTTGCACCCATCAGCGCAGATAAATTGATAAAACAGACGAAAGATAAACAGCAAGAATGTTGGCCACCAGAAACCATTTCATCGCTGCTCTGAACGAACATTAAGAATTTGTAAAGAGGTGATACAATTCACAGCAATGCCTTTCCTAAACAGTAGTGTTTGAGGCACAAGAGCACAGTATTTTAAAGGTATAGTATTTCTGAGCACAGACA
>JBBIGA010000001.1:38224414-38237987 GCA_037576975.1 Alestes dentex | reverse complement strand
TCAAACAGGATGTTCTCAGATGGAAGTGGCCACTGAGCTTAGAGTGTCACAGAGTGTCATCAGCAGGTTGCAACAGAGATGGCATGAAAGTCACAGAAAGGCATGGAAGTGAATGTCCTTTGGCCACATCCCACACTGATGACCGCTTCACTGTGAACAGTGCCCTGCGGAACCGGATGATGAATGCCACTCGACTCCAGGCACATTTAAGGGAGGTGAGAAGCACCCAAGTGTCAGGTCAGAGCATTCGAAACTGTTTACATCAGCGTGGTCTAGACGACCTGCAAGGGTACCTGAAAACACCACCAGGCACAGGCGTCATAGAGGGAGCATTTACGCTAGACGAGGGACCAGTGGGCCTCAGTGCTGTTCTCTGATGAAAGTTGATTCACGTTGAGCAGTAATCATGGCCACTAACGATGTTTGAGACCTCAAGGAGAGCGCTATGCATCAGACACTGTTGTTACCAGACAAGCCTTTGGTGGTGGTGGTGTTACAGTGTGGGCAGGTGTGTCTAGTCAATACAGAACTGCCCTACACTTTGTGAATGGTACAGTGACAAGCCCATACAACCTGAATAATATCATTAATCCAGTCATTGGGCCCCTGCATGAACAACACAGGCCTAATTTCATCTTCATGGACGACAATGCTCCGGTTCATCGAGGTTACATCATTAGGGAACGGCTGCTGGAGACTGGGGTACCTCGGATGGAGTGGCCTGCACTTTCTCCAGACCTGAATCTTCTAGAAAACCTATGGGATCAGCTGAGTCGCACTGTAGAGGCTCCTAACTCTGTACCCTAGAACCTCGAGGGCTGCCCTTCAAGAAGAGTGGGATGCCATGCCTCAGCAGCCAATAAGTCGACTTGTGAACAACAAGAGACATTGTTGTCGAGCTGTAATTGATGCTCAAGGGCACATGACACATTATTGACATTGACATTTTTTTGTTGTGGTATACTCACCACTGTTGTTGGCTTTTGTTTCAATAAATTATTTGAGATGAAGGAATCACCACTGCATGCTTCTACTTAAATGCCCTACTTTCATGATAATATCATTGTAGTGTGAACTTTTTACGTTTTCCATAAATTTCACCTTTCAACTTTTTGTGAGTAGTGTACCATCAATGATACATTGAGCTCTACACATCTTTCAGATTGTTTTAACAGTAATTATCCTGGAGCAGTTGTTGGTCACAGAATCTCAAGCTTATAATCAGGGGTTGACATAAGTGGTATGCAAGCACGCATTGACCTAAGTGGAACGCAAATGCACAGCATTTTTCAGTCTTCACAACGCAAAAGAGTACCTAATTTGAGTAACTTCATACTGCGTGCCCTGCCCCGCCCCGCCCCTCGACTTCATGGCCCGCCCCAGTACGAGACCCCCCGGACAATGGGTGAGACACAGATCTCTGCGTGCACCATACACTTTGAGATACAGTGGTCCCTTGTTCTGAGATCAAACTAGTACACCTCATGTTATAGTCCAACAGCTTTATTTGGCAGCAAGTCAAACTGACACTGCATGCTATTGGCTCCATCTGCCCCATGTTTGTGTCAGGATTTTTTCTTTAACTGTCAACCCAGCCAAATGGATGTCTCCCTTTTCTTTACTTTTTGTAGTTGGCATATTGTGTGGTACAATTTCTGGAGAAGGACAGCACACTCACTGAACCAGTAAGTCTTTTGACCTTTGGCTTACGTTTTTAACACCAATGACCATTTAACTCTCCATGCATTATCCAAATATCACTGCAATTGTTGCCAAATTTCATTTTTTTAAAATTAAAACACCTCACAAAAGGATACAGACGTCACTGTAAGTAAGGCTGTATAAAAAGTTTGATCTTAAATCTCTTATTGACAGGTAGTGATGGCCCTCCTGAAGTACTGGCCAAAGACTCACAGCCCAAAGGAGGTGATGTTCCTTAATGAGCTTGAGGAGATTCTGGATGTGATTGAACCATCTGAGTTTGTTAAAGTGATGGAACCTCTGTTCAGACAGCTGGCCAAGTGTGTGTCCAGCCCACACTTCCAAGTGAGTTAAGCCTGCGTAAATTTGTATCCATATAAGCCGTTCAGAATATGAACAGCTAGCAGACACATGAAATTGAATTTGATGTATTAGAAATGAGCCTGATGAGAATTCCTGTATTGCAGGTGGCAGAAAGAGCCCTTTACTACTGGAACAATGAGTATATAATGAGCCTCATCAGTGACAATGCTGCCAAAATCTTACCCATCATGTTCCCAGCTCTGTACCGCAACTCAAAGACACACTGGAACAAGTAAAGCTGTCTTCCCTCATAACCATTTATATTCTTGAAATTCCAATACTATACTAACAGTTTAATGGATTTGAATGCCCTGCATTATGACATTGAGTTGTACCATTCAGGACATATAATATTCAGGATGTGTCCAGCACAGTTTGGTAGTTTCCTGTTGCAAACACACTAACTAAACCTGGCAATTTGCAGGGGAGTTGAATTAGGTTTGTTTAATCAAGGAAATCACCAAACTTTGCTTGATTTTGGACAGATTTGTTCGAAAGCACATGGTCCTAACCACCTTGTTAGCCAAATAATTAAAAATCATTTGGACCAAAGCCGGCAAATCCTAGCTTCTACCCTCTGCCCTGTACAGGACCATCCATGGCTTGATTTACAATGCGCTGAAGCTTTTCATGGAGATGAACCAGAAGCTCTTTGATGACTGCACACAGCAGTTCAGAGCTGAAAAAAATAAGTAAGTGTAGACTTTCATCATATCAGGCATGGCTTTCTTTTATTTTGACAATCCTCTGAACTATTTCAACAAGTAATGTAAAT
Organism: Alestes dentex; assembly: GCA_037576975.1. Classification (NCBI taxonomy): domain Eukaryota; kingdom Metazoa; phylum Chordata; class Actinopteri; order Characiformes; family Alestidae; genus Alestes; species Alestes dentex. The sequence continues at coordinate 38,235,148 of JBBIGA010000001.1, read as the reverse complement.
CTTTTTTTTTTTTTTTTTAACTCTTTAGCCTTATGTGGGCCTGCATATTAGTTTCTCACTTTCCTGACTACATAACTCATGTGTTTCATATTAGTTGGTGTAGTGGTTTAAGGGGGTAATTATTGCAGTGGTTTGTTTTCCTATATTACAGAGAGAGAGCAAAGTTAAATGAACGGGAAGACGCCTGGATTAAGATTGAGAACCTTGCCAAATCAAACCCACAGGTGTGACTTTCTGTTTGAATGTGTACATTTGTTCTTTTGTTTCCAAACCTTATTTATTTATTTATTCAGGACATTTACAGTATATACATTTCTCTAAAACATTCTTAAATGTACTTACTAATGTAATCAGCAAATTATTTTCTATAACCAAAACTCTCAAACTCTGCTTTATCTAATTAATTTGATTAATTTGTATTCATCTTCCATTTTGCTTGAAACTCACCCTTTCTGTAACATTCATTTTTCTGTTTCCTTTTTCTTCTCCTCCTTTGTTTTGCTATAGTTCCTTATGTATATTGATTCCTCTGGCCTAAATAGCCCTGTAGAAATGGAGACTGATGGGCCATTGATAGAAGATATTCAGATGTTAAAAAAGACTGTTGAGGAGGGAGCCATTCAGGTAACTGTGGGTTTTGTCCATCAGTGACTGTATAAAGTGTAATGCTACTAGGCTCTGGAAACTTGGCTATAATATGTTCTCTGTCTGATTAAAATGTAGCACCAGAATTTAGAGACCAGAAAGATGATTTGGAAAAAAGCTTTCCATATGGACATCCATAAGCTTTTCCTGAGAGTCAGTTTGTTACTACATAGTGATATTTACTTACTGAGCTTTCTACCTTCTCTTTAGAGGTAGCTGTCATCATTATTTTAGGTGTCTTCAGAGATGGGACGTGCGTTTCACTTGAGTCACATGTTGACTGACTGGTGACGCATCTCAAGAAACTTTAGCCTGAAAGACAAAACACAAACAAAACAGATTATGGCAGGACTGCCAGCATTAATGCTTACATGTTACTTTGCCTGTCAGTTTTGCTGTGGACATGTGCAGATTTGCAGATTTGGCTTCAAATAATGAAAATGTAGTCACTTTCAGAACACCTTTCTTTAAAACATACTACTTCGGCTGTTTAGCTAGAATACTAATCATGGTTAAACTAGACATTAACCATCATTTTGTTGCCACCTTTGAAGCATGAAGATCTTCAGTAAAAGTTTTATTATAATTAAAAGGTCTTTATGTGAAGCTGTGGCCAGTCTCACTTGTTTAGTAGGGGTTACTGAGCACCTGCAGCTAATAATGAAAGTAAATTAAAATTCACTAACAACGCTCAACTCTCACACGCAGCCCAAAGACTTGACATAATCATCTTCGGATCACTCTGTTAGCAATAAATGCTTTAATCTGTGTTTCTTTCATTTGTCTTATAGGCAAAGATAGTACAAGTGTACCTTATATAGTTTTCAAGTAATTTAATTGCCAAAATCTTCTTCTTCTTTCTCTTTCGGCTTTACCCTTCAGGGGTCGCCACAGCGAATTTAATTGCCAAAATATTAGAACTAAATGGTATGTAGTTTTGAATGTTGACTGGTTACTTAATGGAGGCTTGTTTGTATTTGGCAACATTTTTACCATGGTTCTTTTGCTTTTCTCAAAAGATGTGACGTACCATAGTGTGTGTGATATTCAAAATCAAGATATAGAAAAATTAATTCAAAACAAATTTAGTAATATGCACATATCTGTAGCCAAAAGGGGGGTTTCAGTGTCCAAGCATGAAAAAGCAAACACTGGAGACACTAAAACTGTCGATTAGTTACATGTCTTTTTTATGCGTGTCTAGGTGCAGAGGGATCAGTGGAAGGACTGGCCAATGTTGAGACGCAAGTCTGACCTGCCTCAGGACATGTACACCACGAAAGCCTTGGAAACGCACTGTCGAGCCGAAGACATGATCACCAACCATGACAACCACTAGCTTCATCCCTCTCCTTCTGCCTCCTTCTCCACCTCTAAACACCACTCTTTCAACCTACGCAGAGTGCGCTCAGCACTCTACCTCCGACTAAAAGTTTGAATTTCTCAGGTTTTTAATTGGGAGGTATGGGGCCAGCATCAAAGTTTACTTCTTATCCCTCTCGATGATTTTCCTTTTCCCATACTGGTTTTACTAGCCTGTGTGTTGGTCCACTCCTTCCTATCTGCACACCTTAGATCATGGCAGTTGCTCCTGGCAAGGTAAGGGCTGGCCAAGAAACCATGCATGGAGGTGCAATTTTGTTTTTTGTTTTTGTGTGTTTCTCAAAGGGAACCAATTATGTCCAGAGACTTTGTGAAGAGTGTAGTCTCCATCCATTGCTTCGTCTTCTGTTCTTGGGACAGTTGCCAGTGCCAAGACCATCATTATGAAGAGTTTTCTGTTCTGTTTCTTATTGTTTTCCATCTTTTTCTTATCATTGTGTGAGTATATTTTTGTGCCATAAAAAACTCAACATTTAGTTAACTATAGGTATCTTGTTTTACAACAAACTCCTCATGGCAAAATTAACCACACAGAGTGGTATATTGATGGTTCAAACAATGGTACCATTTTTCTTTTCATATGACTGAGCCTTTGTAAGATCTTTACAGTAGATCAGTGAATACAAGAGTGCAGAACCATGAAGTGTTAAAATTATTTTTTATGTAAGTTCATATTTTTGTAAGAAGATTAGGGTAGTCATCACCTGTAAGTTCACATAAGGCCATCAATACAGCATAGACTTTGCTTAGTTTCATGATGTTGGCTACATATCAGTGCTACTTTTTTGCTCAACATTCCTTACGTTATTGCACTTTAATCTTTAATCTGAATATACCATCACTTGTTACTTTTAATTTACCAGGCTAATTAGCAGAACCACACACAGTATTGGTGGAAATAGTACAGAGAAACAGTACTTAAATGAAAAAGGATGGGTACTGTGTTAAAATCTTACTCAAAACTTACTTAGTTAAAAGTGGAAGTACAGAGACAAAATATATATTATAGTGAAAAGTCAAATATTATCAACATTTAGACATACTCAAATATGAAAATAAAAGGTAATTTTGAACATAATATAAGAGTCAAGTCTTTTTATACACATTTAAGTACCAAAAGAGTCCCCTTTTCAGTAAACACTGAGCAAGGTGTGGTGACTGATGGGCAGTACCAGTCCTTACACAAGGAGGAAGTTGTGTAGTTATGGCCCATTTCATTTTTGCAGTGATGCAGAACTGTAGGGAGTAAATCAAAATGTAAGCATCTTTTTACTCTTGCAAGATAATTGTTTAAAAATACATATAGAATTAAACTGCTCAATTATTAAATTGAATAAAAGTTGTTTTTACCCCGTGGTCACAAGCTCAGCGATATAAAAAAAATTGTTAAGACAATGTTGTCTTGTATACTGTATGCTAAACCAAAAATTGTGTCTTGCAGTTTGAAAGTTGCACTCTTTCAAGTTGTGATTTCGATAGAACAGTGATGAACCTTTCAGCCTTGCCTGGTACACAAACAGTCAGAAAAGGTGAGATGAAACAACAGATGGTCAAAAAGTTCAAAAGTTAGCATTTTACATCATGTTGATAATTAAAGCATCTGTTCTAAGTGATATTCTGTCTCTTACGATGATCTGCATGTCTGGGAGAGTCAAATGTCAAAGGCTCTTTTTACACTCATGCCATTTTCCCCAAATGCTGAGTTTTGATCGTTTATTCATGAAGAAAATGTCAAAATTCCAATTGCTTTCTCTTTAAATTTCACATTTCTCTTCTTAGTCTGTTCTGTCCTTTGCTGTCCACAAGCATAAGGACTGTTATTTCCATTGAAAACACATTTTTGTCTGACCTTTTCTAGTGATATCTGAGTTCCTTTATGACCAGCGCGTATGATCCTATAGATTAAATGGAAGTGATTAACTGTTTTGTATGAGATTCTGAATGTGGTTCACTTGGTGGAGCGCATACATTCTACTGCAAGTGTAAACACACAGGCAGATTCATGGAGATACATACTGGTGTGAGGTAAATAAATTGATTGTTCCTTCTTTTGATTCACTTTTAGAGGCAAATTAATTTCTGTTGTTTTGTAAATTTTCTTCCAACTACTTAGAAGCACTTCCTGGAAACTTGAAAGCCGTTTTGTGTGCGCCTGTGTATCTTGTTAGTTAAGAGATGTGTGGGTGTGTGTCACAGCATGCTTACAAGTATATTGGATCTTTACATGTTCTTATGTAGAGGTGTCTTTCTGTACCATTGTTTGAATTTCCATTTGTATACCCCCCTCCTGTTTTTTCCAATGATTCTATTAATAAATGCTTGAGTATTAGAGGTATAAATGCTCTAAAACATACATACATACACACTCCCGCAAGGCGTTTTCGGCTGAGGATTAAAGATGTCAGTTCATGTTCTAATTTTGTGTTACTCTTGTTCTTTGTGCATTGATGTTAAAACACAAACACTTTATGTATAAAAGGAATATATTTGTTTTATTTATCTGTACTACTCAACCTTACTGTACTGTTACAAATAGCTTAATTGAAGCTTCCCAAAATACAATTTTAACATGGTAAGTGTCCTTTCATATATGACCTGTACTATACTACTTCACTGATATTGTACATATATTTTCTTCTTTTTTTCTGTAGTATATATCTAGATTTATTTGTTAAAAATGAATCCTCTGTACAGAATTAAAGACTGTAAAACACTGGAATGTGGCACAAACTTTATTTTCCATTTTGACTGTCAGCATCAGGAAAGTTATGCTATTTTCTATGACGTTTGTATCTCCAAAACGTTGAATAATTCTGATACCTGCAACAAAAATGTATTTGATTGCCATTATTTGTGAGCTTTTACTCAACTTAAGTGGGGTATAACTATATAGAATGAATAAAAGGTCTATGTGGATTTATATTTTGATCTGACTGAGTTTCACTGTGTTTCTTTTGTTAATGGTACAGTCATCTGCGGAAGTCTGGAAACTGCTCGTCAAATGTGTCATTTGTGAGATTCTAAGTGATAATGAATGCATCCTCGATGGGCATACTCCTATACATTTTAACACACAATGACTATTTGCTGAATCTAAAATGTTGAAAAAAACATATGGGCATTTCATATTTTGTTATGACCTACATTTTTTTTCTCATCTGTTTTTATTCAAGAAAGTTAGTACACATAAAGAACAAGAAAAACACATTGTCTTGTTTTTACATCTGTTATGAAATTCCAAAACACCCACCCGCGTACTGCCATAAAATGGAATAAAAATAAATAAATAAATAAATAAAATAAAATTAAAATTAAATAAATAAATAAAATATTTTTTAAAATAAATGAAATAAAATCAAATAAAATCAATAAAAAGCGAGAGAAAGGGGAAGCAGAGGGTATTGGAGGGGGACAATACACAATCTGCTTGTCTGCTATAGAAGTATAATATCATTCATCGTCTGACGGCAGTGAGTGGAGCCTTTCAAAATAAAGTATCAGTGGGTTCCATATTTTATGAAATGTCTTAAGAGATCCTGTAGTGAAGTATTTAATTTTTTTCTAATTTCAAAAAGAGCATCAAGTCACTAAGCCAGAGAGGTACTTTTGGTGGTTCAGGTGATTTCCACTCTAGCACTATTCTTTGCAAAAGCATACACTTTTTTTATTCATGGGCATAAAGGGCTCATTAGCAAAAACACCAAAAATAGCCTTCTCTGCAGTTGGTTGTACACTGAACTGAAATGCATCATTCAAGGTTTTGAAAATGGATGACCAAAACTCTCTTAACCTGGGATACATCTCTCCTCAACATCTGGATAAATCGAAAGTTTGGACTTAATATAGTAAATTCGGTGAAAGATTTTAAATTGCATCAGGCTAAGGCGGGTACAAGAGGATGTGCCGTTAACTCTGCTCTGAGCACAATCCCAGGTCGCGTCAAAAATTTCGGTCCCAAGTTCTTCAACCCACTTCATTTAAATTTTGTCCAATGATATCATTTGAAAAGAAGTAACAGTGTTTACTATCTTTAAAATCTGGTCTTTAAACTGCACTGGCATCAACAAAATGTCATCCAACCCTAAATGAGCTGGCAAGATTGGAAAGGTTGGACTCAAACTTTGAACAAAGTGTCGGACCTGGAGGTACCTAAAGACGTCTGACTGCTGTAGATTAAATTTAACAGATAGATCAGTAAAGCTACCAAATGGTCCATCTATATAAGGATCACAACATCTGCCGAGACCGACTCTTAGCCACTGTGCAAAAGTATGATCCAGACCGGCAGCAGGGAAGAGATGATTGTTGCATACGGGGCTGTATATGGAGAAAGTGTTAAGTTTGAATCTCAGTCTAAATTGTGCCCATATTTTCAGAGTGGAACTCACTACCGTGCTAGATGTGCACTGAGATGGTGAAAAGGGTACATTTGCAGTGACTAACGCAGAAAGTGAAGAAGATGTACAAAACCTCTCCTCTACTCTGCACCGCTCTGTTCTTGCCGTCTGAAACTAGGCAATAACTTTTTGTATATGGGATGCCCAATAATAGTTTTTAGATTGGGAAGTGCCAAGCCACCTTGGTTTCTGGGTCTCTCCATAAATTCCCTGCGAATTCTGGGGGTTTTACCATCCCACAGGAAGGAGGAGATCATTTTATTTAATGACTGAAAGAAAGAATTGGACAAAAAGACTGGGAGACTTTGAAATAAATACAAGAATCTGGGTAAAACATTCATTTTTATACAGTTAATTCTGCCTGCAAGGGATAAGTATAGTGATGACCACCTCTGAAGGTCTGATTGTAGTTTACCCATAAGGGGTTTAAAATTCTTCTCGTAAAGCTCGGAGAAGACTCTGGTGATGTATATGCCTAAATACTTGAATCCGGATTTGGATATGTGGAAGGGGAGGTCATTATCTATAATCTGAAGAGCAAGGTTATTTATTGGGAAGCATTCACTTTTAGACAGGTTTAACTTATAACCAGAAAAATGCCCAAATTCATGTAATATGTCCAATATGTTGGGTACACATGTCACTGGATCTGAAATATACAGTAGCAGGTCATCTGCGTACAGAGAAAGTCTATGTTCCATGTCATTCCTCTTAATTCCTGTTATTGAGGTTGATGTTCGTAGTTTGATTAACAGGGGTTCTATGGCCAATGCAAATAAAAGGGGGCTAAGGGGGCAACCCTGTCTTGTGCCTCTTGACAGAGGGAAGGGGTTAGAAGTTATTTTATTTGTTATCACTGAAGTTTTAGGGGAAGTATATAACAGGCGAATCCAAGAAATAAATTTCGGGCCTAAGCCAAATTTTTTGAGTGTGGCGAATAGATAGTTCCACTCAATTCTGTCAAATGCTTTCTCCGCGTCCAGGGAGACAACCACCTCTGGAATACCCCTGGACGCAGAGGAGTGCACAATATTCAGCAGTTTACGGATATTCGTGAAAGAGTGGCGGTCCCTCATAAATCCAGTTTAATGGGGCGTAACATTATCCAATCTAGAGGCAAGGAGCTTGGCCAAAATCTTTGTATTTACATTTAAAAGTGAAATTGGGCGATACGAGCCACAGTCAAATGGGTCCTTACCTGGTTTCAAAATAAGCGAAATGGATGCCTCAGTCAGACCCAGTGGTAACATAGACTGGTTAAGGGAATGATTTAACATCTCGAGGAGAATGGGAGCAAATTGAGTACTAACTTTTTATAAAATTCTATTGGGTAGCCATCTGGGCCTGGGGTCTTACCGCTTTGCATTTTCTTAATCGAATCAAGGATCTCTTGAAGTTGCAAGGGGTTATCTAGATTACCCTGCAAATCTTTGTCTAGCTTGGGGAAATGTAAATTATTTAAAAAGTTCACCATGGGTAAGGAGTCAAGTGGAAATGCAGAAGTGTATAAGTCTGAGTAATATACTCTAAAAGTATTATTTATTTGCACTGGGTCTGTTGTTAATACCTGTGAGGCATTGCGAATCTGCGGGATCATACGCGAAGCGGATTTGCATTTCAACTGGTAAGCTAATAAGCGACCAGCCTTTTCTCCATGTTCATAAAAGTGTCCTTTTGACCACAACAGGTGCTTCTCAGTTTGTTCCATGGATAATAAGTGATATTGGGTTTTCAGAGCAATTTTGTCTTTGTATAATTCTGGAGCAGGTGTAATAGAATATTTGTGGTCTATATTTCTTATGGATTGCATTAGCTCTTGCTCTTTCTGCTTTCTTGCTTTATTGCATGCTGAGGAATACGAAATAATCTTTCCTCTTATGACAACTTTCAAGGTCTCCCATGAGGTAGATGATGAAACTGACTCTGTTCTGTTAAAAAGTAAAAATTCCTCAATTTCCTTAGATAATAATTCACAAAATTGTTGTGTTAGGTTTTGGGAGAACACTAGGTCCAGAATCACTGGGGTATAATCCGATTCCACAATGGCAGAGTACTCTGCTTTCCTTACAATAGGAAGAAGTGCTTTGTCAATAAAGAAATAGTCTATTCTACTGTATGTGTGATGGACATGTGAAAAATAAGAGAATTCCTTTTTAAGTGGGTATAAGAGCCTCCAAGGATCAACACAGCCAATCTGATCCATAAATTCACACAGAGCCTGAGACATCTTTGAATGTGATAAGGTTTTAGGATTTGAGCAATCTACAGCTGGATCAACAACTGTATTTAGGTCTCCAGCAAGAATCAGCCTATGCGAATTTAAATCTGGTATTAAGGTAAAAAGTTTCTTACTGAAGCCCACATCATCCCAGTTAGGGGCATATACGCTTGCAAGCACTACTGGGGCGTTGTAAAGAAATTTTCCAGCTTTGTCAGGTTTTATGCCCACTCGTTGTGCTTTTTCCAAGGCTGGTGGAGAATCGAAGACCTTATCACCCATGATCTCCATTAGCATATTTGACATGAACGTGACAGTGTCCTCAACCCCTTCACTGTTTTCGGGAACATTCACAATCCTCAAGTTAGCTCTACGAGATCTGTTTTCTAAGTCCTCAACACGATCCAAAAGAGTCGCATTCTGTTTTTGTAGAGACTTGATGGCTGCCTCGGCTGCGGATATCTTATTAAAATTCTCTCCTGCTAGTAATTCCGTTGCGGTCAAGCGACATTGAAAGTTATCCACAGTCTCTCTTATAGCGTTCACCGAAGCCTGTAAAGGACCAACAGATTCTTGGATAAGAATGGAGATGTCCTCTTTGAGGCTAGCCCGCTGTTTAGACAGTTCTTCCACCAGTTGCTTCATAGATATTCCTCCGTCACCCTTGGAGGAGCGTTCGCTATCAGGGGAGGCCATGGCAGCTAGCTTGCTAGCAATAGTGTTTCGTGTTGCTGGTGGAGCTGATGATGTATTTTTACTTCTACCGCTCATTACGCTCTTGATTAGATACACACCACTTTCCTATACGTTTAACATTAATTCTATGCTACTGGGGACATTTTAGAGGAATGTTGTAGCCAAGTTAGGTCGTGCTCTTCTCACTTGCGTCCTACTCCTGCATGGCCCGAACCGGAAGTCCCCAATATGACCTACATTAATTAACTGATTAAATCTTTATTTTTAAAGTAAACAAAATTTGACTGGGAGAGGTCAGTCTGTTGCATACAACTGTACTGTATATGCACACAGACCAGCACACAGTGGATATTGAATTAGGTCAGGCCTAGTACTAGGTTTAGTAATTTAAACAAAATCCTTTTGTTTCAAAAAAGAGCAAATGGAATCATTATAAATGAGGAACAGTATCATATACATTTTCTTCGTAAGCCTTTGCACCTCTTTATACCAGAGCCGTAGAGAGAGAGAGTTGCGACACTCTTTGATCTCGCCGCCGTGTCCGGTCACGTGGTCCATGTAAGCCTCTATAGTTCCAAACAAACGCTGCGCTGCCATACTCTTGCATTGAGCTGACAGCAGTATTTTAAGTAGTGAGCGATAAATATTAAAATAAACCAGTCACGAGTACATGTGTAACTATTATATATTTGCTGCATATTAATGTCAGTTTTGTACTGAAAGTTCATTTTATTCTTAGAGGGAAGGTTTGTAGCGTTAGCATCTACGCATTAGCGCCTATTTACATAATGCTGGTATACATTGCATATACCAGTCTGCAGTATTCTTTGGGAGAATATAACTGATGCATCATAAAAAAATTATAGGATTAAAAAAGAATTATGGCCTCATAAACCTGCCAAAATGGTCAAAGATGTCAGCATTGTTGATATTAGCATGTTGGCATTCAGTGTACTTTACAGTCTACAGTCTATCACACATAAAATAAATAATAATATAATATTGATATAAACGTGTATCAAACAGATATCACAGAATAACAACAAAAGGCAACCTGCAATTTATCACTGGTACACAGGTACAAATACATATGTGAAATTCTTATTTGCAAGTCTCCCTTAGCAGCTGAGGCATTAAAATAAATATAAAATAGAAGGAAATAAAGGACACAGCATAGAAATATAAGACATTTTACTATAACTTGACTGACGTCTCAGATCTAACAGCAATGGCTATAACCAACATTTTACAGATAAGTGATGCCATGGTCAGCTGTACCAATCGGTCTGAAAAAGGATTCCACATGAATGGTGTCCCAAAGGACACAGGCCGAAGAAAAAAATGGATGGCAATGGTCAGCAGAAAAAATCTGGACATTACCGAAAACTACAACAA
>JBBIGA010000001.1:38165121-38176996 GCA_037576975.1 Alestes dentex | reverse complement strand
ACGTCCTCTCCTTTCCTCTTCTCCTCTCTTCTGGCGCCAAACAGGGAACAAGAAGCCCCGCCCACAGCCCGATTTCGCAGGCTTTTTCCCATTCTGGGCCCCTATTGGCCAGAGTCAGTTCTGGGCATGTTGGGGCATGTAGTTTTTTATCATTAAACAACAAAAAAACACTGAAACAGTACAATATTACATACAAACACTGACATCACTATGTACACACCATATTTACATTTTTACAGGTCCCTACACTAGCATACAGGTAGGTCTCAACATTTTAGAATATTGTGGAAATGTTAGTTAATTTCAGTAATTCAATTTAAAACATGAAACTCATACACTATATAGATTCATAAGACACTAAGTGAAATATTTCTAGCCATTATTTGTGTTATATTTGATGGCTTACAGCTAAAGAAAACCCCAAATTCAGTATCTCACAAAATTAGAATATCACATACAACCAATAAAAAAACAAAGATTTTTATGCAGAAATGTCAGGCTTCTGAAAAGTATATGCGCTACATCCTCGCGCCTCCTTTAGCATGAAATACTGCAGCAGTGCGGCGTGGCATGGCTTGGCACCTGCCCACACTGCCAAAAGTACCAATACCTGGTTTAATTTCCATGGAATTACTGTACTTGACTGGCCAGCAAAACCACCAGACCTGAACAACATATAGCAATCTATAGGGTATTGTCAAGAGGAAGATGAGAGACATGAGACCCAACAATGCAGACAAGCTGAAAGCCATTATCAAGAATTCCATAACACCTAAGTAGTGCTACAGGTGGATTTCCTCCATGCCACGCCACACTGATGAAGTAATGCATGGAAAAAGAGGCCAGACCAAGTAATGAGTGAATATACATGAACATAATTTCATAAATATTTTTTACATTTCTGTATAAAAAATGTAATATCGTAATTTTGTGAGATACTGATTTTGGGGTTTTCTTTAGCTGTAAGCCATAATCATCAAAAAATTAACACGAATAATGGCTAGAAATATCACTTAATGTCTAATGAATCAATATAATGTATGAGTTTCACATTTTACATTAACTAACTTCTCCACAACATTCTAGTTTTTTGAGACCTACCTGTAGTTGTCTTTACAGTCCTGGCTGAGAGTTGTGTTGTGACATTAAGTAAGTGAATGTTGTATTTGTTCCTTGCAGGAGGCTTGAAGAAAAACGCCATGACCAGCCAAATCATCCGTAAAGACGCTGAGAAGGCTGTCTCCAAGTGGTTCTTTGGTTCTCGGGACCAGGAGGGTAATAGACAGGCCCGACAGGCCACCCCTCAACAAGGACTTCGGGCTTCAGGCTCATTGGTGGAAAACAACTAATTTTGTCTGTGACTATTCTGCCCTCACTAGATGATTGAGCTGACTAGTTCAGCAGATGGCTAAACAGATTTCAAACAACAAATTCTTCGTTCTTGAAAGCTTTATCAATGTTTGGTGATATTTTGTGAAACTGTAACAACAGAATAAACAACAAAGTACAATCGGAAATTGTCCCGTGAGGGTCGCTATTTAGCGGACTATGGAGTAGACGTGCGTAGCTAAGCTCCACACTACAAACCATAAAACTACATTTTCAAGGGGAGTAGTTAACTTTTAGTGCATTTTTGGCATTGTCAACTGTGTGGTGTTTATTTTTGAATGACAAATCATGACTAGCCAGTCTACAAAAACGATTCAAAAACTTTGCGGCCTGGTCAACACAATTCGCCTCCGGAGCCGAGTAACGTAGACACCCCGGAAAAACAGATTTCGACGGCTGACCAGATTACAGATGCTTTCAGACAAGAACTACTGTCGTCGCTAAGAAAAGATATCGTGGAGATCATGAAAACAGAATCGCGGATGGATTCTGATGACTTATTATAAAGCAGATGCACACTTCTTATTTCTGCCTTAGACACAACCTTATACAATTCAAAGTAGTTCATCGTTTACATTGATTGGCTGGAATTTATCCTGGTACTGATGCAGGATGTCCCAGATGTCAATATAGTCCAGCTACAACCAGCCACATGTTTTGGTCTTATCAATCTTTAAAAAAAATTTGGGAACTGATTTTTCATTCTTTCTCGCACATATGCAACACTACAATAATGCCCAATCCTTTTGTTGCTGTGTTTGGTGTGCTCCCACAAAAAAACATTACACTACTTTACAGGCGAGGGCTGTTGCCTTCTCTGTTGGCACGAAGACTAATTCTTTTAATGTGGAAGTCCTCCAGACCCCCAACCTTTAAATACTGGGTGAAAATGGTGCTCTCTACACTGCCGCTCGAAAAGTTGAGATATAGCCGAGGTAAAAGTGGCAAAAGTTTAATGCAATCTGGTCCCCCTTCATAGAATATATTGAAAACATAGTACTCACTTGAATATGGAGTTTCTACATCAGTATGACCGTGTATTGATTCAATTAACATGATTATTTAAATCTATTTTATTTATTTATTTATCTATTTGTTTATCTATTTATTTATTTATTTTTACCTATTTTTTTTTTTCTTTAAATTACTTTGTCTGGGTCGGGGAGTGTTTTTGTTTTTTTCTTTGTTGTTTCATGTTGTTATGTTTGAAAAAAAAAACTTAAAGTAAAAAAAGACATTGTCTTGTACTCTCATATACAGTCATAGAAATTATGATTAGCGCAAATGCTAACATAACATGGAAAATCACTCATGGTGTGTCCGAAATCACGCACTTGCACACTTTTAGTGCGCGATTTTAGTGCATAGTGTGTTCACACTGACAAACAAGCTAAAACTTGCACTGAAAGTACCCGGATGGTGCACTAATAATGGCCAATAAATGCAGTGTGCAGCGATGCACACTATGCGCACTAAACGGACACCATTTTGACCACATAGCGGAGGGGGAGGGACTTTCAACAAGTTTTCAGAGTTGAATAATGGCGGCCAACAGTGTAATGCAAGCCCAAGCAGAGGCAACTGGTTTGTATAAATGTAAATAACGTTAATAAAATTATTTTACTGTTATATACTGCAGTATAACTGGCAGCTATTTTGGCGGGCTGGAGAATCGCGAGCAAATGTTAGTCCGTCACTTCCGCTAAATGCAAAACGTTAGTGTGCCATTTTGGACAACACTTACTCACGGCAGTGTGCACTACAGAAGGAAGTGTTCAGTGCGCACTATGCACTACATTCCAGTGCACTTATGTAAGTGCGTGATTTCGGACACACTCTTAGAGAAGCTAGCACAATTGCCGTTATGCTAACACAGCTCTATATTAAATAAGTTATGACGGTATTTTCACAGTTACCAACATCAACCTTATAGAAACAAGTAAGCATTTAGTATAATTTGAAATAACACTTAGACGTGGACTTTCTGGGTCTCAAAGAGAAAAACTGAGAGAATGTGAAAACTGAAAGCCGCTCTCCACTAACTTCGTGCAGAGAACTACGGAACTCTAGAAGGAACAAAATGTATCTAAACCGTGTATAAACATTTCCAAGCACCTTTTTATACAACGGGAGTGTATATCAGTAGACAATGTGTTTACACTTTTTAACGATTACCCTTGAATTACCATGTTTTAAGTTTTTTTTACCAAAGGAATTGAACACAGTATAATAAATGAAATATTTACATGCTGCGGTGCATATCAATAAGGAACAATAATGAACCTTTCCTGTTTGCAAACTAAACAGTTTATTGTAGAGGCAGCATAGTGACAGCGAGGGAACACTAAGCAAAAGCATGTTTTATGAGTTTTATTTAAATAAAAATTAAAAAAGTAATTCATTGTATTACTGGTCTCTCTGTTATTGTAGCTTGTTTAAAGAACTGTATGTGCTGACTGTAAAATAAGCCAGAAAAAAATGAATTTATTAGCTCATAATAATAATGGTTATTACACTTATGGGTACAATCAGAGACCCATAATCAGCCCACATGGGGCCCAGCTAGTGTGGGCCCCGGATGGGAGGTTGCCCATGTGGGTTTTAGCCAGGGCCCATGTGAAGCCCACCTGGGCTTGCCTACATGGGGCCACCATGGACCCCTTGGACAAAATTAACTGGGACCCAGCTGGGCAACCCTAACCCACTCATCAGCCCATGTCAAACCCATTTGCGCCCCACATGAGTGCGTTGATAGGGAAGAGACCATGTAGTTTATCTATATGGACAAGCTGGCCCGTACTTTAGACCAGTGGCTGAAGATATAACCCTAGCTTTCCACCTTTTAGCTAATCTCCAAGCATTAAAATCACATATAAAATTAGTAAACCAAATGAAGAGCATTTCTGATCAAAGACCCTTCTCTAAGAGACTCTTCCTTGCCATTGTCACAATATGAATATATTAATGGCCTGATATTTTTCATTTGTTAAAAAAATAATACTGTGTTACAATGGTAAGTGATAATAAGAATTTAGAAGCTAGCACAAATAAATGTAAAATAAATGAGGACACTATCAAAAGTAAAGGATTTAGTGTATGGTATGGAATTTATTCCTTTTCAAAAACTAGGGCATTTCAGAAACATTCCTCCAGCACAAATCAGCAACTTTTCTAAAGGGTGATGAAGCGTGTGGCATGGCAGATGATTTTAACAGGATGAGATGGTGGGAAGAGAATCTTTTTTAATCATTTTTGATTTATGTTGAAGTTTCTATGGGACCATCAGTCCCTACGAGACATCAGAATGTGTGGATGACCAAACTGAAGTCAGTCCCTTGGACATCAGATGCAGGTAATACTTTTTTCATGTGTAATTTCATGCTTTATTTATTCCTCCCATACCATCAACTTAAGGCTGAGCGAGGAAAAATAGACATCAGAATTTACTCAGTGTGACATCCAGTCAAAACTTCATTTTTTCTGCTTAAAATGGCAGCTCTGTTAGTGGTTCACAGGACTTTCACGGCCACAGGAATATTGCAAGGGCTTTACATGGCTTATATTTTGGGCAGCCAAACAATAACTTTGTTAAAGAGAAAAGAGCAATGGAGAGTAAGGAGAAAAAAATATTGATTTTCCCATCTTGACCAAAAAATTTCACTATAAAACACACACACATATATATTAAAAATAGCAAGTGATTAAAACATACTGTCACAAACCCCTCGGCTCAAAGGGTAAGGGTGTAAGGAGACAGACACCGTCGGGCAACATTAGATAATCTTAATTTGTTATAAAAGAAAGTATATAAGTGAATAAAAGAGAAAAACAAGTCACTGCAGTCGGCCGTCCAACACGTCAGGCCAGAGTAGACGAGAGAGGGCGAATCAGGCCACTGGCCACAGATTATATCCTAGCCGCCATCAGCATGAAACCATACCCCTCATTAACAGACATAAGCCACCCTCCAGCTCCTCCTGCAGGTTGGAATACAACAAGCATTAGAACAGCAACTACAGAATATGGTGCCCCAGAGCACCATTCTGGGATGGGGAGGAAGAAGTGCAACGCTGTACGGCACGGCAAAGCCGGGGCCTCATATCACTCCCCCTACAAAACAGCAGCCTATTTCATGAGTTTCCGCAGAAAAAAACTTCCTAAACCCCAATCACCAGAAAAACAACCTCACAACCCAACTATAACAAAATACCAAAATGTGCACACACTCATAGGCCTAAGTGAACACCCATACCTTCTACACACTCTCACCCAACCATCAGCCCAACAGTCCACACAGTCTCACTTAAGAACTTATCTCCTTCCCCCACTCCTGTACATCCAGCGCCTGAACACACAGGTCAGAAGAAACAGAAAAAGGTTATAGACAAACAGATGAACACATTCATTCCAACACCTCCGGGTCTCGAGAAAGGGCATCAGCCATTACATTTTCTCAGCCACGGATGTACCAAATGACAAGTCTGTAAGGCTGTAGAAAGAGTGCCCACCGCATTAATCGCTAATTGTTGAATAGTTCAATTGTTTTTTATTGAACTTGCGTGAAAAATAGCCCACTGGCCTGTCAACACCAGCATCATCCTTTTGCAGTAGGACTGCACCAGCACCAACTTGGCTGGCATCAACCTGTAACAAGAAAGGTTGCTCCAGCAGTGGCACAGCCAAAACAGGTGCAGAAGTCAGCAATAATTTTGCATTGTCAAACACTTGTTGACACTCAGAAGACCACTCAGATTTAACAGTGCTCTTCAACAAATTGGTCAATGTGGCAACAACTGTTGAAAGGTTTCTGTGATACCCAGCCATACCCAGGAAACGCATCAGCTCTTTCTTCATGGCAGGAGGAGGGAAACCATCAATGGTCAACACTTTTGCCAGCACAGGCCGCACTACACCCTGCTCAACCACCTTGCCTAGATAAACTACAGTGGCTCTCGCAAATTCACATTTCGCAAGGTTTACTGTCAGGTCAGCCACCGGAAACCTCTCGAACAATGCTCGTATTCGGGCCAAATGTATATCCGAGGCGTCTGCATTACAGACCACATCATCTAAAGATACTGCACACCCCTCCAACCCTGCAACAACTCGGTTAATGAGTTGCTGAAAGGTTTAAGGAGCATTTCATAATCCAAAACTCATCGTAGTATAGGAATAAAGTCCAGAAGGAGTTATGAATGCAGAAAGTTCTTGGGCTCTAGGAGTCAATGGGACCTGATAGTAACCTTTTAATAAATTAAATTTTCTCACAAACCAAGCACTGCCAAACTGATCCACGCAATCTTCCATGTGGACTAGTGGAAACGAGTCAGCCTTTGTCACAGTGTTCTTTTCCTATAGTCTGTACAAAACCTGAAAGAAGAATCAGGTTTTTTCACAAGCAGACATGGTGAAGCCCAGCTGGAAAATGATGGAACGGCTAATCCATTGTCAGGAAGATACTGGACACATGAGTCTAAACTTTTCTGCTTATCGGGTGCAACACGATAAAACCTTTGATGAACAGGTTTTGCATCTCCCACATTTATATCATGCTGGATCAAGCTGGTACAGGTGGGTGTGTTGGAGTACAAGGATGAAACTTTTCAGTTGTTCCCGCCGTTCACCCTCTAAATGACCAAAAAGACTATCCAAATCAGCCAGCTTTTCGTTATTGCCTAGCCGCACATGCAACACTGCATCATCAGGCCCACACACACCATCCTCAGAGATGTTGGGTGCGTCTGGCCCCACAGCAAGCCCTACTGGTTTCACCACTGCCTCCTTCCTCTGCAGAGATGAAGAAAAATAAGGTTTAAGCAGGTTGACATGACAAAGCTGTATTTTGCGTCTCCTTTCAGGAGTGGACACAACATAATTCGTTTCTGAGACCTGGTGGATGACAGTGTATGGCCCCAAGTATTTAGCCTCAAATGGTGACCTTTGAATAGGTAGCAATGCAAGTTTCTTCATTCTGTTTTGAGCATTACTCAGCTTTTCACTCGCCATTTTCCATGCCAGAAACAGCTTGCGACGAAAACCTTGCACATACTCCGCCAAGGTCTCGGGTAGTTCTGCACTGTCCAAATCACCACTTAACACAGACAGAGGTGTACGCACTTTATGGCCAAAAACAAGATCATTAGGACTAAATCCTGTGCTCTCCTGCACGACTGCATGCGCCGCCAGCAAAAGCCATGGCAAGCCCTCTTCCCATTCTCTTTTCAGCTCTATACAATAGGCACGCAACAAGGACTTCAAAGTGGCATGAAAACACTCCAGCGCCCCTTGGCTTTGAGCGTGGTACGCACTACTGAGATTGTGTAATGCGTAGTTCTCTCAGCACTTCAGCAAAGGCCTTAGATGTAAAATTTGAACCACGGTTGCTCTGGATAACTTTAGGTATGCCAAAGATGGAAATGAAGTGAGACAACGACTTCACTATGGCCTTTGTGCTAATCGACCTTACGGCATACGCAGCAGGATACCGGGTAGCCTGGCATATTACCGTGACCATATATTCCATACTAGACTTTGACTTTGGCAGTGGTCCAATGCAGTCAATAATTAGGTGCTCAAAAGGAGTACCAACAGACTGAATAGGCTTCAAAGGTACAGGTTTTATAATCTCATTGGGTTTACCGGCAACCTGGCACACATGACATGACTTGATAAATCTTGCAACATCGTGTTTAATACGAGGCCAATAAAAATGCTGCAACATATGGTTATAAGTAGTTTTTACCCCAAAATGAGCAGATGTATCTCCATGTGCCGCCTTCAACACAACCTCACGATACATAACAGGCATCACTATCTGCCGCACCTGACCCGCCACGTCAGGACCTGCATGAGGTGACCACCTACGAAGGAGCAACCCATCTTGGACAAAATACCCATGATCCATACTCTGATTTTCTGCAGCCATTGCTAAATACTCTTCTAACGTGGTGTAATTCTGGAACAAACACTTTAGACAGTGTCCCAGATACATCCGACCGTTTCTCTAGCTGCGCCCGTGCTATAGCACAAGTAACTGCACAGGCAGTGAACACCTCAGGAAAATCCTCTAGACACTTGTCAGACTCTGGTAACGACACCATCCCTGTACTGACCACTGGCGAAGGTGAGAATTGACAAGGGAAAACACAATTAAGTTATTGCCCATGATCAGATCTACACCATCCACAGGCAGCTATGGAAGAACAGCAATAGGCACTTCCCTGTTAACAAAACCAGTTTAATACAACCCTATGTAGGGGTACGGGAAACAAATGCAATTCAGTTCCCCAAATCAGCACCACACTGTCAATGTCTAATACAAAGAACAATGTAACAGCATTTGCTTTCCATGAATTCCTCACATAAGCAGCACGAACAGAAGACATGCACCCCACATCTTTGGTGCTAGTCATGTCCTCTTTAAACTTTTTTCGGACCAAATTTAGGACACTGACGATTATAATGCCCTGGCTTATGGCAATAGTGGCACATATTGTCAAAATGGCTATCTTTCGTTTTACTCTCAGACGCCGTACCAGCCCTCACAAAATGACCTGTATTAACGCGATTGGAGCACAGCTAATAATCTTTATGCAGCAAAAATTCACACATGATCTTTATGTGTTAAAAAATACCCATCCGAAAGGAAACCAGCCTCAGAGTGTGTCTTTACCTTATGTTCATTAACATAAATGGCCAACCTTTCAGGCAGGATGTTTTTAAGCTGTTCCACAATAATTAAATTGCACAGTGAATCGAAATCATCCACAGCCTCAGCCGCAAGCCGACGATGAAAAAAATTTGACAACTCTCTAACTACCTCAGCGTATGTTTGTTTATCAGACTTTTTATAATTCTGAAAACGCTGGTGGTAAGCTTCTGGAATAAGCTTGTATGTTTTTAACACTGTGTCTTTCACAATATGGTAAACTTTCCGATCAGCAGCAGATAAAGCAACAAACGCATCTTGGGCATGGCCCTGTAAAGAAGTTTGTAACAGTAAAACCTTGACTTCATTTGTCCACTGCTGATCACTAGCAACACTTTCAAACAGAGAAAAAAACCCCCCAAAACATCTGGGTCCCGCTCATTGAATTTCGGAAGAAATGTAACCATATTTGCTATACATGATCGTTGATTGTAGTTGCAGTATTTTCCCTTGGCCATCAGATTCAAATGAGTTCTTTCTAGCTGCATTTTTTTCTTGTTCAAATAAGCGTTCTTTTTCTGATTTCTTCCGTTCCATTTACAAGGTCATTTGATCCATTTCTAACCTGTTTTGGTCTAACTGCAACTGCAAAAGTTGTTTTTGCTGTTCAAACGTTAACTCACCATAAGTAGATGTAGCTACCGCAGAGGCAACACCATCTTCTTTTGGACTGGTTGGATTCCTCTGCTCCATAATTGGAGTATCAAAGAATGGCAACACTCGGTTTGTCCTCAAGTGCTCTCGAACAAAATCTACCAATTGGTCCTTCCTTGCAGACTTTTGCAACGTAACCTCTATCGAATAATAATCAGCAACTTAAAATAATTGCTCTTTGGTTAACGTTACCAACAAGCTCTCCGACGGAGCATCCAAAAACTTATCCAACACGCTCATAACCAGCAAAGCTTGATATTGACAATGTTTACAGCCAATGAGTGCAAACTCACAAATTCACGATCACAACTTAACTGTGCACAACCAACTCAGTCTCACCAACAAACTCAATCTCCCAATTAAACCAAAAATCCAATCTGAAACAACTAGTAAGAAAGGAGCAATGCAGTTAACACAGCAGGGCAAACTAAGCATGAGGCATTCCACCTAAGCATTTACCCCCCTATCCTAGCTTCTGACGGAGCCCAAGAACCGTGTATCAGTGAACAAAAAAAATGCACACTCACCAATGCCGTCAGATGCCAGCCATCCCTACCAACGCCGATGCAGCCTTACTCCGTGGCGGTGCCCACCAGTTCAGACTCCCATCGCCGGAACCTAAAACCCAGCACAAAAGCGCTCTAACTGGGGAGAGCGTTTGCTTATACAACTAGCTGCCCCGCCACAAAAAACACAATTTACACTCCACAAACACAATGGATCAGATAATTGTATCGAAATCCAAACTTACTTTAAATTAACGTTACCACTTATCCTAATGATGTAAATCTCCCCAAGCAAACAGGCAAAACCCAAAAGACTCCAAACACCGCCGACTAAGCTACTACAACTTCATTCACAAAAGTCTAGTCAATTTCATCACTGGACCTATCCGCTTCATGTCAGAACAGACCGTGGAAATTAAAGTACTAATCCCAGACAAGCCCCCACATGTCACAAACCCCTCGACTCAAAGGGTAAGGACGTAGGGAGACAGACACTGTCGGGCAACGTTAGATTATCTTAATTTATTATAAAAGACAAGTACATAAGTTAATAAAATAGAAAAACAAGTCAGTTGGGAGTAACTGCAGTCGGCCGTCCAACACGTCAGGCCACAGCAGGTGAGAGAGGGTGAATGAGGCCACCAGCCACAGATTATATCCTAGCCGCCATCAGCATGAAACCACGTCGCTCATTAACAGACACAGTTCCTCCTGCAGGTTGGAATACAACAAGCAACTTGAAATAATTGCTCTTTGGTTAACGTTACCAACAAGCTCTCCAACGGAGCATCCAAAAACTTATCCAACATGCTCATAACCAGCAAAGCTCGACATTAACAATGTTCTCAGCCAATGAGTACAAACTTTTCTTAAATGAAATGTTAAATCTAAATCTAAATGTTAAATATATATCTAAATGTTAAATCTAAATCTAAATGTTAAATCTAAATCTAAATCTTAAATCTAAATGTTGCTTTTACAAACAACGAGAGATGTGCTAATTGTCCATGCTCCGTAATTACAATTGGCTGTTACTTAGCAGGGGGCTGGACTGCGTGCTGTGATATCCCCTCAGCGACATGGAGGATTTGCCTTACATGATCTTAAATCTAAATGTTAAATATGAAAAATATATCTCGCACTCTAAGTGTGAAACTTCACAGTTAGATAGGGCTTGATGACACCTTTCC
The DNA here is from genome assembly GCA_037576975.1 of Alestes dentex. NCBI lineage: Eukaryota > Metazoa > Chordata > Actinopteri > Characiformes > Alestidae > Alestes > Alestes dentex. The sequence goes on along the minus strand of JBBIGA010000001.1, from coordinate 38,165,549 downwards.
AACGACCCCTCATTTAACATAATAGCCAGTTATTAGCCAAACACCTCGCCTGGGTGTCCCATTACTAACCCTAACCCGAGGTGAACGGTTTTCAGCTAATAACTGTCACGGCTCTGGCCGGCCGCCCGGAGGGGCGCGGTGGAGCCGGGACAGTGACCACGAGAGGGCGCAACCTTCCCTCTTCTCTATGCCTCCCTGTTTGTGGCTGCGTCCCCTTATTTCTGTCCAGTTTAGGTGGTCCCCTCGTTCCCTACCTAGTGTGTCTGTTTGGTTTACTCCCTGTTAATCCCGTTCACCTGTCCCTTGTTCCTTCTCGTCTCCACCTGTGTCTCGTTTCGACCCCTGTCTCCGCGAGTGGGTATTTGTCTTTCTGCCACGTTGTGTTCTCCCTTGTCTTTCCTCCTTGTTCCACGTTGTGTTGTTCTCTC
>JBBIGA010000001.1:37992949-38003856 GCA_037576975.1 Alestes dentex | reverse complement strand
TATATACACACACACACTTAAAATATGTATTAAACGTTTTACCAAAAGCGTTAAAATACAAAATTGAGGCAGTTCATTGCGAAGAGTGATTAAAAAGGGATTTAATTTGAGAGAAAGGGGACAAAATGTCTTTAAAAGGTTAAAATTAATTGTTTCAGAAAACCGGGAAAAACGGAGGAAAAAAACAATTCAAAACATGATCTAGAGGGTACAGGATTGGAAGAGAGAAGGAAGGAAAACTGGAGGCACGCGGACCTGCTAAATGTCCTGCTGCTTTTGGAGCCCAGATAGTTAAAACGGGTCATTTTTTATCCTGAAATAAATACAAGTAAAACTAGAAAAACAGAACTCATTTGTGCGGTTTTAAAACAAAATAAAACAAAAAAAACTAAACAAAAAAAAACACAGAAACTTTCCTGTTTCAGTCTGATCTGAGAGGCTGGTTCTCTAGAAGGCCACCAGAACACTGCCTTTTTCTTCTTCGTTTTTTAAATTATTTTTTAGAGGCAGAAAAAGTTGAAAGCTCGATTCCGTGCGGGATAAAAAAAAAAGCGTCTAAAAAGTTGAATTTATCCACTTTATCTATTTTCATTTTTATTGTGAGGCCGCCTCATGAATATTAATGCGCGGCTAATCCCCACTTAGAATTACATTTCAGAGTCTGCGCAAAGTTTAATAGACGCGGGTGAAGGGGGGTGGGGTGTAGGAGGAAAAAATAAAATAAAAATAAATGAAATCAGCGTGCAAGAGAGGGAGAGAAAGAGAGAGAGGGGGAAATCAAAGGGAAATAAAAAAGCACCTTTTCAAGGCTCACTTTTCCCAAAGAAGCGACAGAAAAAGGAGGAATATGAAGGAGCGCGCGATGTTTCCTTAACTCTTCCTCTAAAAAGGGGGGTCGCCGAGATGCTCCCACTTTTTCACTCCGGACCTCTTTCTCTTTTTTGTTTTTGTTCTGGGCCGCAAAATAAAACTCATTCTGTGCGCGAGCCCGGACTGAAAGCGAGCTAAATGTTCAAAGCGAGTGACCGCCTCGGGGACCAAATTACATTTTTAACAACATGACCCAGCAATCAAACTGAGGAGGGGAAGGGGGTGCATGGGTGGTGGGGGGGCTATTTATAAAGTCATCCAGCAAAAAAGAAAAAAGTGGGGAAAGAAAAGGAGGGAGAAAAGAGAGAAAAGCAAAAAAACTTGCGTGTTTTAAAGTCTTAAAGCTGAAATGTATATTTAATGTTTTATATAATATTTTTGGAAACCCTCCAAAAATTTAAATAAGAGGTGTTTGTTCAATAATAACACTTTAGCCTGTTTTGGGTTAACTAAAACATTAACTCAAGTTCCTAAACTGAATTCCAAATTTAAATTTGTTGTAATTTTTTTTAAATTCGGAAAGGTCGGGGTTTTTTTTAAAGGCAAAAATGCACAAGTAAATAAACATTTTTACCACATTTTCTCACTCCTGATGGAGCTCGAGAACGCGCCTGATAAAAGCAGCACGAGCGTCGAGCCATAGAGTCTAGAGAGGAAAAAAAGCTGCTCTTTCTTTTCTAATAAGAGTATTTTTGTCTAAATCCCAAATTGCAGCGCATTTTCTTAACGCTGAGCTCGTAAATCTCGGGATTAGAGGAGCAGAAGAGGAGGAGGAGGAGGAGGAGGAGGTGGTGGTGGTGGTGGTGGAAGAGGTAGTGGAGGAGGAGGAGTGGGGGGTGAAAAGTTTTGTGTCTTGTAGCTGGTGGGATTGGAGCAGGTCGGATGTGGTCGGCGCTTATTAAAACGATGATGCATAAAAAAGTGGCTCGCGGTGAAGAGGCCGCTCGAGCTTCAGACGGACACAGCGAGCGCGCCACACTGTCCGGCTCATCCAGAACACCTGAGAATAAAAAAAAAAGAGGAAAGAAAAAAGAAAAAGGAGGCCACGGACTTCAAAGCCGCTCCATCCAGAAGAAGAAGAAGAAGAGGAGGAGAAAAGGAGGAGGAGGAGGAAGAGAGGAAGCGCAGTTTCTGCCCGAGCGTCTCTGGACTGAGACAAAAAAGACACGCGTCAAGGAAATTTTAGCGACGATTTTTTATTTTGAAACGAAACGTATTTTTTCTTAGAAGTGAAAAAGGAGGTTGAAGTCAAGTCGAGTCGAGGCTGAAAATTACCTGCAGGCAAAAAACAGCAGGAGGATCAGGTAAGCAAGTCAAGACTTATTTTGTTGTTTACAAAACAGTTTTTAATGAGTGTTTTTTTTAAACGCAAAAATAAAAAGCGGTCAACAAACCAACGCAAAAATGTTTTTTTTGTCTTCATTATATTATTATTCTAGTCTTGTTTTCCATCCAGCAGAAACTCCTGAGCGCCCGAGTCACATGTGAATTATAAACAGACACGAGATTTGTTTCTAATATACCAATTAATCACGTTTTTGAGCGCAATTTTAGAGCGAATTTAGTTTTAGCTCATCGGCAAAAATGCGACTTTTGAAAAAAAAAAAGTTTGGAGCGAGTCTCGTGCGTCCTTGAAGGTAGAGGTGAAGCTAATTTGTCCAGTTTGGGGACACAAATAGTCCAACATTATCCTGGCAGAAGTGTGTGTGTGTGTGTGGGGGGGGGGCACAGATTTGGACGCATTAAAGACATAATGGTGGGTGTGTGGAACAGGCCACGAGCAGAAATTAGAAGAAGGTGGTGATTTTGGCTCGGAAGGCGCAGCACGGCGTCCTCTTCATCTTTCTCATCTTCTTCATGTCCATTAGACTGGGCAGCGTCCTCGGAGGAAGAGTAATGACCAGTTAAAGGCCCAAACAAATGGGGATTACAGTCATCCAGTATGCGCGCCGGATAATAAGACAAAAAACAACAAAAAAGGCAAAAAGTGCGTCCTGCGGGGGTGGGCTGGGATTTTGACGGTGGGGGGAGGGTGAGTACAGTGGGAGCCGATGAGCAAATTAATTTGGGAGTATTAGAAAAAGGCCAGAGAAGACTGGAGCTGTCCGGACTTATTTTCTGTGATAAATTTGGGATTTGGGAGGAGAGGAGGGGAGGGGGAGGGTCCTCCAGTCCGAGTGGAAGCAGATGCTGCGGACAAACTGATTTGGCCGAATCTCCCTCCGCACCAGCCACCAGAAACCAGCCTCATTTTTGCACAGGAAAGTGGGGAATTGGAGAAAAGCCTCTATGTGCCTCGCTTTGCATTGGCTCGTTTTTTTTTTTTTTTATTTGTGAGGGAAAATTTTAAATCGTTGTTTGCCAATGTGCATATCAACGAGAAACAAACTTTCTCAACTTTTCCCCCCTCTTTTTTGTTTTGCTCTAAACTAATCTGGGACATCCCCCCTGCCAACCCCCACTCATTTGGAAATATTAGGATTTTATTTCTTGCTTTTTATAATCAACAATTGACTGCACAAAAAAGAAAAACGACAGAAAAGAAACAAAACAAAACCAAAAAAAACCAAAACCCCAAAACAGGCCAATTTTAGTTTTAGAGAAAATACGGAATTTGAAATTAATTTTAAAAGTGTGAGGAAACAAAGGATTCACCTACAGTGGTTTAAGCATTTGTTCTCTTAAAAATAAAGAAAACAGGAGTGTGTATCAGAGTATGAAAGCGTCTGTTTTTATTGATGACTGATAATTTTCGGAATAAATAAACATGTTCACACAATAAGACAGCAGCAAGAGATGTGAACTGGATGCATATGAAAGCGTTTCTCTCTTTTTTCTTTTAAAGTATACAATAAATATTAACAAGGTCCTTGAGTTAATAATGTACATGGTCTGGAAGGTGGTTACTTGCACATCTCGAAGGACAACAATAAATTAACTCAAACCGCTCCTGGAAATAAGATTTTGGATTTTTTTTGTTTTTTTGTTTGTTTTTGTCTCAGTGAAATGAAATATACAACCTGATCTTTCAGTCCTGTAAAGAGTACTTAAAAGTACTGCGCATTCACACAGAGCCACGTCTCAAGTGTTTGGTAAAACATTCTCCAACAAACAATAACTAGAAAAAGTGTTTTTGTTAACATAACATTCCCCTCTGGAGATCTCCTACACATTTAAAAGTAGCAGAATTAAAAAGATATGATATACAATTAAGTAATAAACATTGCTTTCGATTAAGGAAGATATGCGGACACTTTGGAGCACTCTTTGAAGTTGAAATGATGCTTTGAAATTACAGACAAAATCAAATGTTTCCCTAAAAAAACAACCTAAAAACACTTTCAGTCCTGATCTCCGCTGGGAAAACTGAAACACGCATTCCCAAAGTTGGGCTTGAAATGTCATGGGTTAAAAGTCGCGATGTTGGTCAGTAAGTAGTTATTCGGCGCCTCAGAAAAGGTTATGCCTTTAACCCAAAAAAGTACCTTTAATTATCAGCGCAACCAAAACCAAACGGGAAAGAATGGTCGATTAGTGTTGGTGAAATGTAATCTCTCAGTACAAAGGAGGACCCGAGGCGCTGGCGAGTAACATCCCACCGGCTGGGGTCTCAAAACTTTCCTTTAAAGTTAAAATAAACAGTTTTTTAATTACACAATGCTCAGTATGATAGTAATACATGTCTTGAAACGCTTCGTTCTCCTTAGTAGCTTTAGTGTGTTTTTGTCCCGACAATCACTGAAGGACGCATTTCTCTTCTTTCTTAGCCATTTTTCCTTTGTTCTGTTCCAGAGTCCTCTCCAGGTGCTCGTCCTCCTCCTCCGCCCTGCAAAAGCGTGCACAAACATAAAGACACTTCGGGTCAAAGGTCAGGCATGGACTCAAAGAAAAACCACCTAGACTGGGAACAGCTCTGCCTCACCTCCGTGCTGCTTCTGACCTGCCTCTGGTGGAACTCTACATGTTGCCTGAACCTTGATCTGAAGCCTCCCTGACTCGAACATTTCTGGCCTACAAAAATTACCTCAAAACCCTAATGCCTGGCAAACCTGAGGACCGACCTTGGCTCGAAGAAAGTCTTTGCTGGAGGGGGCAACCAAGGACTTACTCTTTCTCCTGGGCGTCGAGGTCTCGGACCAGTGCGTCCCGTTTGTTGACCAGTATGACCAGCTCATCCAGAAGGAGCTGCTCCCGTCGCTTCTGGGCCTCTGTCTTCTGCCAGTCTGAAAGCACAGAGAGATACTTCAGGACAAACGTTCAGAAGAGGAACAGAGAAGCTGCCAAAGCTGAATTCACTTGGCCAGCCAGTAGACCACACTCCATAAGCTCCATAGACCCAAAGACAGCCATTTAATGGCTACAAAAGCACATGGGGGGAAAAAGCCAAAGTAGCTTCTGGACTCTGAGGTCAAAATGCCCACTGTGCTCAACACACAAACTGCACTCAAAGCCAAGCTGCTGGACTCTGGCTTGAGGCCATTTTTGGTCAGGATGGAAAATACAGCAGTTGTAAAGCATCATTCAGTGAGCTTCTATCAGTCTCTACCTCCATGGAGTTGATGCCACACAGTGGAATTCACAAACATGAGAACATCTGATAAGAGGGGTAAACATGAGGACACGGGGTATCAGCCAATACCATTTATGGCAGTTTCCCAACACTCTGGAACACCTACAGTCCACTCGGCTCCTCGGATATGATCCCAAACGAATCGGGATCTCTCGGCACGATCCAAGATACAAAACGGGGTCATTTCGACCCAACCAGATTAAAACCACAACTTAGAGGGTCTGACTGCACAAGACTCTTATAGGGTCTGACTGCACTTGACAGAACCTGATTTGTTGCAACAGGGACTGTCTCGTCAGACCTGGTTGTGTTAATGTCGTTGGCTAAAAACGAACCTGTTTCGTGTCTTGGATCATCACAAGAGATCCTGATCCATTTGGGATCATATTTGAGGAGCTGACAGTAAGTCGTCCATGGTGTTGGGAAACTTCAGTGGAAGATACAGGGTCCAGTAGTGACTAGACAATACCCGAATTAAGGTTTATGAAGTTCTATAGCATCCATTTTGTCGAGATACATGCGGTTATCCTGGTGTATAAGTGTGTGTGTGTGTGTGTGAGCACAAAGTGCGACCGGGCCAGGTAGGCCGGCCCACTGGTCTGAAATATCAGCCCGGCTAACATGATCAGCCATTAATGATACCAGTGGAGATTAGGCCGTGCTCACAGCCAGCGGGACGTTAACTTTACCAGGCCTATTCTTTCGCCCGGTGTAAGAACACACTGTGCTGCTGGTGTCTGCGTACTGCTTTCAGATAACACGCTTCACAGGAACCGAAAGGAAAAAGGGAAAAAAGAGGCAAAAACACACGCTAACCTGCCAACTCATGACTGTATCAATATTTGACCACAATTGATTCCCACAAAAAAAGGAAAAGGGAGATAAAACGGACGCTTGGCCCGTTCCCCCCATTCCCCCCGTAAAATGTCAATCCTTAAAATAAGTGTACTTTATTAAAAATAAATATTTCTTCTGTGTCGTGTGAAATTGTGGCGGCGGGGCGGTGCGTGTGTGTCCCGCTGCGAGCCGGGGGTGGGTCCTGAAAGGTCTCCTCCGCTGCCTCATTTAGCCTTTGAAGTGAAGCACACAGGCGAAATGAACACAGTTCCAATATTTGGCAAGTTATTCGGCCCTCCAGCACCAAAGGAGGCGACTCTGCCTCGCCGAGCTTCGACCTCATCAGAAGCCTAATGCTGCGAGGGCTCGGCAAACATTCTATAACCTGTTTTTAAACGATCTTTTTAAAGTTTTTTTTTTTTTTTTTTGGAAGAATAAAATGTGAAGTGGAAAAGGTGAGGAGCAGGAAAGAGAATCTGAACATTTTGGGGCACTTTATCAATGTGTATTTCTTGTATTTTGTCCAAATAGTAAAAAACCCTGATTAAAAAAAACTCTGTACTGCTTTTTTCATTCATTGCTCACAAGACATGTCCACAGGTGCTCCCTTTAATTCACACTGTCGTTCGTTCAACCCCTCCATCACCGAGAGAGGGGGGAAAAAAAAAAGAAAGAAAAAAAGACAATGCCCACTTCACAATGGAAAGTGGTCTACGGCCAACAAAAACTTTTCCTCTCACATGTCCCAGAGAGGTAGAGTGGCATGCACAGAGAGAGAGAGGGGGAGAGAGAGAGAGAGAGAGAGAGAGAGAGAGAGAGAGAGAGAGAGAGAGAGAGAGAGACCCTCAACTCTCCCTCACCTCCGTTTCCCCCTTCGCCACTCTCGGCCAAAAAGCCAAAGACGCTCCCCGAAGGGTGCAGCAGAAGGCAGCATGCAGCTGTCAATCAAACCCTGGAGCGGCCCGCCCCCCTCATTAAGAAGGTAAACAATAAAGAGGGACGATGAGAGACATGGGCGAGCAAACAAGCGGAGAACCCCCCCCTCCCCACCCCGTCCCACCTCAACCACCTTCCTAACCCCAAAAAAACCATCATAGCCACTCACGGAAGCTACTTCCACCCCCCCTCTTGAAAAAAAGGAGGGGGGAGAACAGGGGGATTGTGTGAGGGGGTGGGGTGCAATCCTTTTTGGATTACTTCTCTCTCTCTCTCTCTCTCTCTCTCTCTCTCCATTGCCCTGGGCAATCACGTCAAAACTCACATGGTCGGTGCTTATTCAGATAACCCTAACAATGCGCACCAATGGTAACCATGTGAGCCTCAGAAGCTACACAAGAATGCACTGGTTCAAATCCCCATGACCCTCCTTCTCCAAAGCAAAATTTATTCAAGAGTGCAAAAAACTGCTCAGCGGCTTTCTAAGCGAAAGAGAGAGCGCCCCTTTCCCGCCCCAGACTTTCCCGCTTTAATATTTCCCCCTAAATTTAACCGCCGAGATACGGCCTCGCTTTTTTTCCGGCTGCGAGAACTTTTTCGGGGCGGGGGTTTGTTTCTTCTCCTTTCTTTCTCCCAGAGAAAACTATTTTCTTTTACTGAAAACAGGAAGCGAGTAAGGTTGGAGGAATCCAGGGGGGGGGGGCAGAATACGTGATCTTATTACAGAAGATTTGCGGCTGGCTTTGAGTGGCAGCATAAGATGGCGTTGGAGAGAGGCCAACCGGGGCTGAAGACAAAGCCTAACATGGCGCCTCGAGAGGAGAAGTTGACAGAAAAATGGTCCAAATTGCGTCGCACCTTCGTTTAGCGGCCAAACGAGAGGACGGACCTGCACCAAACTTCATCTCGGGAGGTTAATAAAACTGGTCCTGCTGTGGTCATACCTGGGCACCAGTGTGACTTCTTATAGTTCCAATAAAAAGAAAAGAACATGCTGAGTAGATTCAGCTCTGAGGCTCATGTTCAGCCAATCTCTGGGAAAATGATTCAGTAAGTTCTACGGAATTCATGGAAGGAGCTGGAAGGACGAATTTTATGGGTTAAAAATAAAAACAGACAAATATACGCCAACGCTGTCCTCGTCTTTGTACCTGTAGGACATTGGAGCGCAGCCTATACGTTACGTTTGGAACAAAGCCAGGACAGAAGTTAACCAAGAGCCTCACAAAAGAGGCGAAGTGATGAGAAAAGCCCCAAATCAACAAGCGGCATTAGAGGGTCCCGTGGGCCGCGGCGGAGCAGCTCGGGAAGAAAACGTGGGCCTTTTGAAAGCAGATACTTTGGTGAAGACGTAGTGTGTGTGTGTGTGTGTGTGTGTGTGTGTGTGTGTGTGTGTGCGCACATAATCACGCATGAGATTCACAACTGTTTGTTCATATGGAACTTAATTCGGAAGAAGCACTTCAGTTTGAAACACCTGGGCTGTGGGCCGGGAAAGAAATAATTCAAATAAAAAATGCTGCAAATGGTAGCAGCTATAAAAACACACCCTGCCCAGTGTGTGTGAAACGTTGGTGAGGACACGGTGTGTGGGTGTGTGTGGGGGGGATGGAGGAGCACCACATAACCACAAAATTGTTTGTTCATATGGAACTTAAATACGAAAACCACTGTGATTTTAAACACCTGGGCTGTGGTTTGAGGAAAAATCTAATTTACAAATAAAAATAATCCTACAAATGCTATGAGTAGCTGTATCAGGGTTTTTTTTGTTTCAATTTTTATTTTCTCCCTTAATTTAAACACAGCGGCTGTTCTGCATAGTATGTGAAACTTTGGTGAGGACGTGTGTGTGTGTGTGTGTGTGTGTGTGTGTGGGAGGGGGGGTGTTGCTCATAATTACACGTGAAATTCACAACTGTTCATTCATATGGAACTTAATTTAAAAGAACCACTTCGATTTGAAACACCTGGGCTGTGGATTGGGAAAAGTACATCATTACAATGAGACAAATAATATTACAAATTATGGTGTATAAAGATTTTTTCCCCCCCAATTTTATTTTTTTCCCCTTAAACACAGTGTGCGACGCTCTCATGACAAACAGGGCAACAGAAATGCTCTGAAATGCAAAATATTTTCTGGATTAACTTACATTAGAAGTAAGTAATGTTTTGCCTCTTCTGTGAAGTTGCTGTTTTGGAGTTTTTGGTTTTGTTTTTTTTTACAGTGCTGGTATTCAGCTGCATTGAAGCAGGAGCACAAAGTTCAGCCGGTTTGTATTAAACACCGAGAGGCAGCTGAAAAGATTCACGTCTCTGAAATATAAATGTCCATTTCGCAGGAGGGTCTAAAACCCCTAGGAAAGGAAAAAGAAGAAGAAGAAGAAGAAGGAAAAAAAAAAAAAAAAGCCGGACCTTTACAAACACCCCTGAAATCTAGACCGAAATGGAAATAAACCGTTTTTTTTTTGCTCCTTTTTTTGTGAATAGTGCGCAAAAAAAAAAAAGAAAAAAAAAGAGGAATTGTCACCCCGTCTTATCTGCAGTTCCAGTCAACTAGCAATCTTGAAAGAGTTTGCAACATCATCAAAGCTGGCCATTTGACAGGATTCCAGCACTGCACCTAATCAATCCGCCGAATACGGCGGTCCGGGCGGGTAACAAAGCTCAAATAGATTTACAAATGGGGTTGTTGGGGGGATAAGCTCCTGCACAGGATTACATATTGATTTTAAACATATAAAAAAGCTTATCATATAAAACCGTAACAACAAAAAAATAGGGGACCTATGCATAAATCCCTTTAAGAGAGGCGCGTCCACTTTCAAATAACACGCCCCGGAGTGCACCAAGTCTGAACTGAGAAAGAGATGGGAGAGAAAGGGGGGGGGGTGTGAGAGAGGGAGAGAGTGTGTGTGTGTGTGTGTGTGTGTGTGTGTGTGTTTGTGTGCATGGCAGGCAGATAAAAAGGGCAAAAAGGATCAATTTGGAGCCAGAAAAATAAGAACCATGGCATATTGTAGAAGGCCACATTCAATCCTCAGCCTCCTTTTGCCCACTCCATAAAGTTGCCCGTAAATCCAGAGGACCAAAGAGCAGGTTATCATTTACCAGACATTAACACTCACCGCGTTATCCGGCCCACCAAACCCACCCAAAACGACTCCACCTGAATCGGTCCCGCCTGGTCCAGCGCCCTTTGTAGAGGAGGGAGGGGGAAAAAAAAAAAGACGCAGAGGCCTGACACCCATTCAAAACAGTCATAAAGCGGCATCAGCTGTGAGAAAACCCTCCTCACTGGAGAAGAAGTTCATTACAGTGGTTTTAGAGTCAAATAAACGCTGCGCTAAAGCAACAAGCAATAAAAAAAAAAGTCCATGCAGTTTATGGGTCCATAACCTGTCATCACTTTTATTTAAAAAAAACAAAACAAACAAATAAAAGAATTTTTTTTGCACTGGGACACATCTCTTTACCTCACGTTAGCATTAGCTTGGAAGCAGTTGCTAAGTTAGTCTAATTGGCTACAGTAGCCTAAATAAATGCAGCATTTATTACAGATTTATTTTGCACCACATTTTTAGTAATGCAGGAAATGAAAACTCAGAGAAACACTGTAGTCAACATCTCTCTCATATACATATATATCTCATTTACACACATCTATATACATACAATTATTTGTGTGTGT
>JBBIGA010000001.1:37788351-37802351 GCA_037576975.1 Alestes dentex | reverse complement strand
CTTGAATTCACTAGTTCTATGAGAGAAGATATTTCATTGTATAATATTTCAGCCATCTTGCTTTTAGGCTATTCATGGGCCAAGTAAAATATTTTATTTCAAATTTTATTTTATATTGTGCATTGTCTGAATGCGAAATAAATATTTTCATAATTTTGTAACAGATTTATTCTTTAAGTAATTTAATAATAATAATTTCTTTCGGTTTTTGGTTTCGGTTTTTGGCCAAGAGTTTCCTTATTTTCGGTTTTGGTCCAAAAAAATCATTTCGGTGCATCCCTAATGCAAATAAATGTTGTGCATGAAAATTTAGGATATAAACCTGACCCTGGTTAGATCCTGTGGACAGTCATGACACCAGACCCAGTTCTGCCCTCTCATCCACACCTTTCATCATTTTCTACTGGAGTGCTAAACTGTATTTTACCATTTTATATCAGATCATCTGGATGCACAATGTCATACAATGTGCACAGAGTTATTGAAACAATATATTTATAGGCTACTAATTAGGTGTTTCTTACAGAAATTGTTAAAATAATTTCCTCACAATATAAGTACTAATGTATAAAGTAGGTGTGTAAAAACATTACATTATAATCTAGAAAATATTATATTTACACTACATGGCCAAAAGTATGTGAATACCTGACTATCATGTGTATGAAAAACTCATTGGACCTTGGCATTAATATGAACCCCCCCCCTCTTTGTGGCTATAACAGCCTCGACTCTTCTGGAAAGGATTTTGGTATGTGTCGGTGGGAATTCGTGCCCTTTCAGTCAAAAGAGCATTTGTGAGCTCAGGCACTGATGTTGATCGAGAAGGCCTGGTTCGCTGTCAGTGTTCCAGCTCATACCCAAAGGTGTTCAGTCGTTTTGAGGTCAGGACTCTGTGCAGGCCACTGGAGTTCCTCCACAACAGCATTATCAAACCATGTCTTTGTGGACCTCGCTTTGTGAACAAGGGCACGGTCAGGCTGGAACAGGAAAGGGCCATCCCCAAACTGTTGAGACAAGGGCTATTGAGAAGCATATTATTGTCTAAAATGTCTTTATACTTCCACTGGATAGAAAGGGCCTACACGAAGCCCTGAAAAACAGAAGACTATTATCCCTCCTCTACCAAACTTTTATTGTTTGCACTGTTCATTATACTAAGAAGTGTTATCTAAGTACCCACCAAACCCAGAGACATCCATCACACTGACAGATTGTGGAGCTTCATTGATCACTCCAGATAACATTTTCATTGCTCCAGTGTCCAGTAGCAGTGTGCTCTACACTACTCCAGACACCGCATAGTGATCTTGGGCGCAGCAGAAGCTTGACCACAGAAATGCTTTATTATCTGTAATATACAGATAAAGCTCTGAAGACTCAACACCCGTTTTGCATTTAAAATATGAAAAATTGCTACTGAATCTTGACCTTCAAATGAAATAAAAATGACACTGAACCCAGACATTTGTATATTTGTATACCTTCAGTATTTCATCTGCATCATGGCTGAGCTGTTGTTGCTATAAAACCCATCCATTCACATCAGAGTTGGGTAGACTAGTCTGTACCCAGGTCTAAAAGCTACAGACAGAACTGCTCTGAAAGAAAAAAGTATTTCTATAAGCATTTGAACTTAAGAGCTGCTCTCCCCTTTTATGGGCACTAAAGTAAATTAACAAAACCAGTCACAGGTCAGTACAGACGTTGTCACCCATGTATCAAAAAGAAATGAAACACCAGAAACTTGCAACAAAATAGTAAGGATTAAAATGAAACTTGAGTAAAAAGTAAATAACTTTTCTCACAAATACACTTGATGAGCAGTGGACGTATTATCATTTGAAATACACTATATGGGCAAAGGTGTTGGGACACACCCGTTTTTCTGGGTTTTGGCTAGGCCCTTACTTCCAGTGAAGGGCAATCTTAATGCTTCAGTATACCAAGACATTTTGGACAACGCCATGCTTCCAACTTTGTGGAAACAGTTTAGGCAAGGCCACAAATACCCACAGAAACACTTCAAAATCTTTTATAGCTGCAAAGGGGGTGACCAGCTTCAAATTAAAATCTATGTATTTGAATGCAATGCCATTTAAGTCCCTGTTGGTGTCAGGTGTCCCAAGTACAAAACCATGAAACGTCTAATTTTTCATTTAAAATGTATTTTGCATTGAAAGTTTACAATTTTTATAAATTAAAATAGTACTTGTGTTCAAAAGTACTTTTTGATTGAAAGTGAACTTGACACTGGACGTCCTATACCTTTACAGAATTGGGTGTCCAGAGCATTGCCAAGACTACTTTTACAAAGTTATTAAACTGGACATGTACTATTTTAACGTGGACGAAACACACTCTAGAGCAACATATGCTTTCCAAAATGAAGAAAAAAACAAGAAAACATCTTGTCGGAGAGTGACATTAGAGAGACAGGCAGGGTGTGCTTTGTTTCTTTTCCTTATCTGGAGAAGGAAGGAGAGGCGCTGCTGCTGTAAACCCTGTCTGCTTGCTGACGAGGCCACCTTGTAATCCAGTTAGCCCGGTACAGTTTGGGAGATTTGAATCATCTCGACCCGTCACGATGCTGGGAACTGTTGGACGACAGCTCAAAAGTCATCCTGCAGTAAGTAAAATCCAACATGAAGGAAAAATGTACTTTTAAACAGCTGGTGCTGGCAACCTGTTAGCCTCAATGCTAAGGAATGTGGGAAGCTAACAGCTAGCCACCGTCTTTTTGTTCAATTTTCGTCGAGTGGGACCACATTTTCTAGATATTTGAAGTGGACACAGCTAGAAAATATCATGTTTGTGCAAACTTTGCGTTTTAATTGAAGTGTACGAGCTGTTTTGTCATGACATTGGGCAAGAATTTAATGTGATGAAGTCAAAACAAGTGTCAGACACGACCCCCAAATGCTAACGACATAAAGGGTAAATGCCTTTATTGTGTGTGAATGTGTTCGTGACATTTCATTGTTTAGATTTTTTTGAGTTCTGCTTCTCCTCATATTTTTTGACATTTGTTGGTCTGAACAGTTGATGTTTTAGGGGTAAAATATTAATATGCGTTGGACTGTTTGTGCTATTTGGCAACCCACCCGAAGGCCCAGAGTCACGTGCCTGCCGCTTTAGGACCTGAAGGACGAGGAGGACGTGCCGAGTGCAGCTCTGTTTTATACACAAACATGATTTACACTGCTACTGCTACACCATATGGACATAAGTGTTGGGACGGCTGACCATTCCACCAACAGGAACTTAGTGACATTGCAATTAAATACATAGACCTTACTATGGAGTTGGTCCCCCCTTTGCAGCTAGAACAGCTTCCACTCTTCTTAAACGGCTTTCCACAGGGTTTTGGAGTTTCTGTGGGAATTTGTGCCCATTAATTCTGTAGAGCATGTATGAGGTCTGGCACAGACGAGAAGGCCTGTCTCGCAGTCTGTGTTCAAGTTCATCCCAAAGGTCTTGGATGGGGTTGAGGTCGGGGCTCTGCGGGCCAGTCAAGTTCTCTATTCTATAGTTTTTCCACAGTTGTACTTTTTAGAGAAATTGCTAAGTTGCAGAAGGACATGCTACTTTGCAGTCTTTCTAAATAACATGTATATTGAGAGAAACCAATCTGTAATATACAGATAAAAGACAAGACCATCTTTTACATTGAAAATGTAAAAATTGTATTGAATCTAAACCTTTAAATGAAATAAAAATGACACTGAACTTAATCTACATATTTTTATACCCACAGTCGGGTAAAAAATAGACTTAAAGTGCTTGTGTTTATTTTTAAGTCGCAAGCAGCAAAAAGCTCATTTGTGAGGGCTTATTTCCTCTAAAGTAGTATTACTCTGGATTTAGTTTAAGAAGGCTTGGGCCATGGTGTTTGCCAGTTTTACAGTCTCTTGGTTGTTTGTCATTGAATTATCACTCCACACAGTAATCATGTACTTATGTTTATTTGAACGTCAGCCAACATTTATGTAACTATTAACGTCTTGGAGGCAGGTTGTTTTGTGTTCAGAATTATGTGGTTTCACTACCTTAGAGTGACATGTCTTCAACTGCGACTGCTTAGTTTATAGAGAAATGTCATTTAGGTGGTCACATGTAAACATATTTTAAGGAGATTTTACTGAGCTGCTGTCTTCCTCTCCTTAGTTGATCCCTCTCTTCATCTTCATTGGGGGTGGGTGCACCATGTCATTGACTTACCTGGCAAGGCTGGGCCTCCGTAACCCAGATGTCTGGTAAGATTCAACAGTGCCATCATTACAGATCTATACATCATCCAGCTTTTATTTGTTGATGCAATAAAAGATGCCTCTTAACTCAAAGGAGTTTCAGTGAAAAAGGACTTTTATATAAGGAGACTTTTCTGATTGATTTTATATACTTCATATTGTCATTAAATAATTAAAGTGATCTGAAATTGGGCAGTGTGACAAGCTTTGTTCAATGTGTAGGGCTGGATATGTCAGCTTGCATTGTGTTTTCTTTGCAGTTAAAGGCATTAAGATGTTGTGTTGCACCTATTTGTTTACCTAATCACCCATTCATTACTCACTCACTCCTTCACTCACTCATTTCACAGCTGGGACAAAACAAACAACCCCGAGCCCTGGAACAAACTGGGGCCCACCGATCAGTACAAGGTAGGAATACCAGTGTTTAGTGCTGAAACTTGTTCGGAAAGAGGTACTCAGGTTGTGAAGACTTGCGGACATTGTAGTTTAATATTTTAAAGACTGATTAGACATTGTGAAAAGGGTAAAATAAACTTGTACACACTTGTACATCACATGAGTTGCAAACACATAAGAGAACATTAAAAAAACTTTATCTGCTCACATCTCAAGGGTTTGCTGCTGAGTGTTTGTAACTAAGCTGAGAATGTCATTAAGTTATGAAAACTGGTGTGTGTCGGCGAAGATGAAGGGGGAGAAATTGTGTAGCGTATTCCCAGCTTTACTGAAAAGCACCCAAGTGTTGGTAGTTATCGAAGCCTCTCACTGCCGCGTTGCCTAAGGGGATCAAATTAAGAGTTCTGGCAGGAGCGAATGACCGTATCAGAACCTAATCTCCAATCTTAATGAGTTTAATTCATTAAGCCTTGCATAAGCTCATTTTATGCGAGCTCTGTTACTAGACACAAATCTAATCAAGCAGTCCCGTTAATGCGAATTTGATACAGCGCCAAGTTACACACTTAAACATGGTTCGAACTTATTGAATTTTCCAAAGAGCTTGTTAAAGTGGTTGGTTGTTGATAAATTGCTAATTTCTGCCTATTTGCCACCCAACTCTGAGTGTGACTGCATCCTCCTTTGTGTGCCCCAGTTCTTCACAGTGAACATGGACTACAGCAAACTGAAGAAAGATCGTCCTGACTTCTAAAGCTGCATAATCTGGCGAAGCCTCCTGCAGCACTGCTGGACCAAAGGCTTGAGAAAAGAAAAGGAAAAGGAAAACTAAAGAAGCGTTCCGCACATTGTTCTCCAGTACCCCTTTCCCCTAGTCCAACATAAGCAAAGAAGCTATACCGCACAATTGGCCTTTGCTCATTTGTTGAGTCCCCTTTTTTTAAAAATCTGTTTGGGCTATGACTTTCTTGTATTTTTCTCATTCTGTATGGTTGTCTACAGCAACACAATAAAGGAGGCTTATCTCCCTTGTACAGAGAAAATCAGGGCCATGGGTCTTGCTTCTGTTTGTTTGCCTGTCTGTGTATGAGAGGAGGAAACTGTACTAGATGTTCTCTGCCTCCCATTTCGAAACCTGTCCTGACGCTCTGGTGAGTACAGTTATCCCAGTCCCCGAAAGCAAGAGTCAGAAAAGTCATCGTTCTAAACTAATTAGCTCCGGCACAGTCATCCTCCATAGCTCCTACCAGCGTAACCTTTCAAAGAGTGCCAAGTGTGGTGCAATAATGGCTGTCTTCCAAGGAGCGGAATTGCACAGAAACGCCGGGAGTCCCTGGTGAAAGTACAGTAGTATTCTTAGCTCACAGAGAGTGAATGAGAGGCTGAATTTCCCACCTTCCTCACGTCCCACCTCTGTCCTGCTGTGTTTCTGGACTTTGACAGGTCCTGGCTCCTGGCCAGCTCTTCGCTCTGAAGGCCTCTGACAGTCTGGTACTGGTGGTTCCTGCTGGTTTGAGATCAATTTAGCATCGTCTGCTCCCATGGATTGGCAAGGCAACATTAGGGATACATTGTTGGCTTATAGATGAGATGGTTCAAATAATACTTTTATCATGTGCTTTTTAGTTATTTTCTCAGCGGCCTAAAACAATCACATTTCTGGAAATGTGTTCATTAAATAGTAAGCTATAGTCATGCCATGTGCTTTATAAATATGTAATCAAGCCCTGGAGGAGCTGTGAGAGTCTGGAACTGTAAAAGGCCACCTTGTACCTGAATGGGATTTATAGCCTGGTGTTTTGTGATCAGCCAGTTAGGAGCCCTGGGTAAAAGTAAAAAAAAAAAAAGCCTCTGCACTTATTCCAGAGCATGGGGAAATGTGTTTTCATCAGTCACTTCACCTGAAACCATATCAAGACATTGCCTTGTAGAAGAAAATGCTGTTGACATTCAAAGAGAGGTTAAAAGGCCAATGTCCTGGAAAGCTTGAGGGAAGAAAACACTAACTTGTTCATGACTGGTTCTGCTTTAGGACCAGGACTGGAAACCTATAGGGTCATACAGACGTTCCTTTCTCAGTCAGAACACACTCCAGTGTGGCTGATTGTGACCAGGTGTTGAAGACCAGGCTGATGTCTAGCAGGCAGAAAGACGTGGCAGCTCAGTTTCTGGAGGTGTGGAAACAAGCTGATAAAATGACTTCTTTGTGAACAGAAAACACTGCTTAGCTGTTTCCTCTTCAGGGTTGTCATCCTTTTTTCCTCTTGAGCCTGACGACTTCGGTAAATGCCACAGAGCCTCGGGAGAAATGTCAGGGGGCTGCTCAAGCAGCGGCAGCAACTCGTGCCTTCAAACTCTCCCGCCTTCCCAAAGGTTAGTTCTTATTTTCTCCACTAATGAAAGAATACTGTTCCTTCTGTAGAGCGCAGCAGGAGGCCTGTTTTCACTTAATGGCTTCAAGGGACGGTGAGTAGAAGAAAGGACAGATGAGTCTTACTTAATTGAGAGGAAATATTCAAAAGGTTGGCAAGCCTGGGTGAACAGGTGATCCTTCTTCTCATTAAGAGTCAGATTTTGAGAAAAACTCTTTGTAAAGTGGTTACCACAGGAGTGTTTGTAGGACCTTAGATCCTCCTGTCTTACTGTGCGTGTAAGAACTTTAAATTTTTCATCAGCATATTTAAAATTAAAGCGGAGTACTTTAACATTTCTCCATCACTGGGATGAACACCAGTGTTTTTGTGAAATGGTTCACTGTAGAGAAACTCTTGACAGTGGTGGTGATGTTAAGAACCAGGGGTTGTGTGATAACCCTTTATTAGTCCTGCTTGTGGGAACTTTGCATTGTTACAGCAGCAAATGGGACAGTACAAGAGAAGAACGTAGAATATAGCCATTTTATTGCGAAACACATGTCTTCTTTGTTTCAGATGTAATGCTGATCATGGTAAAACAGCAGTAAATACAGGTACTGATTTGTCCTGCATGGCCAGCATGACTATTAAAAAAAAAACACAAAAAAAAAATCAAGCAGTGTCTTCATTTACAAGTCATGGCAGAAATTTCTTAGAGGAAGCTTTTACAGGCATTAGACACTTGAGACGTCTGGTTGCAGTCACTACCGTTATAAAAACAATTCTGGTATCTCTTGAATGGTGCACTTCACTTCAAATCTCACTGAATTCATGCCTAATCGTGTGGGATTTTGGGATTTGTGAAAAACCCAAGTCTTAGGAAAGAAATCATCGGGAGTTTATTATCACTTCTTCTTGTCTGTTTGAAGAAAGCCGTATGCAGTCAATGAACGGAGTCCCCTGAAGCTGTGGAGAACCGAGTACAAAATGTGGCTATTTGGTGGATATTTGCTGTCAGACGCCGCAGGGGTCAGCGTGGCGTGGGCTGGTGGGCTGCTTGCCTGACCTCTTGACCCCACCTGTAGACGGAGGGCTCCGTGTCCCTGTAGAAACGGTTTTGATGAGGAAAATAATGAGACTGGAAGGGGATGGAGTGTCAGAGAGCTGGAAATGACCCACCGCAGGTCACAGGAAGATCGATGTAGTCTGAGACATGCACACCCCCACACACATGCACACAACAGTGAGAGTGACTGTAGAAAGTCAATTGCAGTGGGATGGACTGTGTACCCAACACAATAAATAACTTATTTAGAAACAGCAATAAAATGGACATTAATACTGTTGAACTAGTCTGTATATGAGCAACCTGCATCTCCTACTGCTCATAAATCTACTCCTACTACTGATAAATGGCCAGAAACACACATGCAATGGCTTTTGCTAAAATACTAATAACATTTTATGGGTGGGCTAGTAGAAACAAGCACTATAGCTTGAGAAGTGTTTGTTTTCTTTTGTGACTGTTTTTTGATATTGATGGTATAAATGGAATGTTTAGCTCTAATACTCATGGTTTGCCACTGAAAAGTAGAAGCAATAAATTTGCACCATTTGTATACACACCCACAATTATATACAGCGTTGTATATACAGTGCTGTGAATAAGTGTTTGCCCCCTTTCTGATTTCTTACTTTTTTGCATGTTTGTCACTCTTAAATATTTCAGATTATCAAACAAATGTAAATAGTAGACAAAGATAACCCAAGTAAACACAAAATGCTGTTTTTAAGTGATGATTTTATTTATTGAGGAAAAAAACTATCCAAATCTACATGGCCCTATGTGAAGAAGTAATTGCCCCCTAAACCTAATAACGGGTTGTGACACCCTTAGTAGCAACAACTGCAACTAGACTGCATTTCCACAGAGAAAATGCAAAGTGTGCTTGCTCAAACTTAGCATTAGCATAGCATTAGCATTAGCATAGCTTTAGTAAGTGTGTGTGTCCCAATACTTTTGTCCACATAGTTTTGTATGACAGCTCTGTCCCAATACTTTTGTCCATATTGTTCAGTTTAAACAGGTGTGTCTGTGGGGGCGGAATGGAAGTGAATGGGGAAAAAAGGGATGAGCGAAAGACAAGGAAAAGAGTGCAGGTTATCACCGACTGCGTTTGTGTGTCGGGGAAGTTGGCCTGAGGTATCACATGAAGTTTGGTGGGTTTTCGGACGAAGCGTGTCTGAGCAGGACTATCTGAAAGTTCAGGGTGCCAATACTTTTGCAAATCATTTTCGCTGGAGAAATGGGAATGAAGAATGAATGACAAGACGTAGCAAAAAGCTGTGAACAAGCCCGTAATTCCAGATCGGGCCCGACGTTTCAGAGTTGGAACAGTGTCACTATCTCAAAAGCCCTGGGAGGAGTAGCGTGCCAAAAACCTCCATTTTGTTTTTTTAAGCCATTCAGAGGTGGACTTGCTGGTGTGTTTTGGATCGTTGTCCTGCTGCAGAACCCAAGTGCGCTTCAGCTTGAGGTCACAACCTGATGGCCACACGTTCTCCTCCAGGATTTTTTTGTAGTGAGCAGAATTAATGGTTCCATCAATCACAGCAAGTTGTCCAGGTCCTGAAGCAGCAAAACAGCCCAGACCATCACACTACCACCACCACGTTTTACTGATGGCATGATGTTCTTTTTCTGAAATGCTGTGATACTTTTACGCCAGATGTAACGGGACACACACCTCCCAAAAATTCAACTTTTGTTTGATCAGTTCACAGAATATTGTCCCAAAAGAAATGGGAATCATCAAGCTGTTTTTGGCAAAAGTAAGACAAGCCTTTGTGTTCTTTTTGGTCCACAGTGGTTTTCGCCTTGGAACTTGCCATGCATGCCATTTTTGCCGAGTCTCTTGCTTTTGGTTGAGTCATAAACACTAACCTTAACTGAGGCAAGTGAGGCCTGCAGTTCTTTAGATGTTGTTCTAGGTTCTTTTGAAAACATTTCTAGGAAGGTTCACCACTGCTCCATGTTTTCTCCATTTGTGAATATTGGCTCTCACCATGGTTCGCTGGAGTCCCATAGATTTAGAAATGACTTTGTAACATTTTCCAGACAGATAGATGTCAATTACTTTGTTTCTCATCTGTTCCTGAATTTCTTTAGATTGTGGTATGATGTCTTCCTTTTCTGGGATCTTTTAACCTACTTTTTAAGTGATCTCATGGTTCAGCAGGTCCGGCTGTGGCTAGTGAAGCTGCACTCAGTTTTCCAAACAATGTGATTAGGGCCATGTAGGTTTGGATAGTTTTTTTCCTTAATTAATAAAATCAACACTTAAAAAATGCATTTTGTATTTACTTGGGTTATCTTCGTCTAATATTTAAATTTGTTTGATAATCTGAAACATTTAAGTGAGACAAACATGCGAAAAAAAAAAAAATCATACTTTTTCACAGCACTATATATATATATATATATATATATATATATATGTATGTGTATGTGTATGTGTATGTGTATGTGTATGTGTGTGTGTGTGTGTGTGTGTGTGTGTGTATATATGTGTGTATATATGTGTGTATGTACACTTATCAATGGCTATTTTGCTTATCTATCATTATAAATACATGTAAATAATTTATTTATAATTATAGATTAAATTATAAATAAATGTATACACACATTTATGCACAATAATAAGAATGATAATAATCATCATAAGGTTATGTAAGAATTAATATAGATATTTTCATATGTGCACTTTTCTGTAGTGCACATAAGAAGTTTAAGCTGAACCCTGATCAGTCAAATCTAATCATCTGTCTGACCACTCCTTGATATTTGGAGTTGTTTAAAGGACCCGCCGTCTGTGGGAATCGAACCGTCTCTTATTGACCTTATTTTTCTCATCTGTGCTGCTTTAAGTGGGACTGAAGGTCCGAGTCTAACCCTGAGACGTACACAGTCCGTGTGTGTGTGTGTGTGTGTGTGTGTGTGTGTGTGTGTGTGTGTGTGGACAGTTAAAAACTTGATGTCATTGTGCCATTAACTAATAGTCTGATCCTCTGTTCGATCCGATCTCTCACATGGAAGCCTTAAACCCTCCAGAACCGAGGAGCGGGCAACTCTGCGTGAGGCGTTTCCGACGAGAACCTTGAACGGAGGAAAAGAAAACGCGTTCCGAGTCTCAGAGCTTTGTGCTCGGGATAATGGGCGCGTTTTTTCTGCGTTTTCTTTTTTTTTTTCCTCTTTTTCCCTTCTCCCTCCTCGCCCCTCAGTCTAAGTGGTACATAATTTAGAGACTTGGATACTATTTTTGAAAGTCAACTATTCTATACTCCTCTTTCAAATCATTCCGTTTCCTTTGATGGCGAGACAAAGTCAAACGCCCACCGGGGGCTTTCTCTTTCACTGTCACGACAATTGATTAATTACAAGCGGACAAAGGGATTAGAAACAGGAAACTGTGGGCAAAATAAAGCGGGCTGTGACATCTGAAAGATTTGTTTATAACCGTGTCATTATGGGTAATTGTTTCTTCACAGAAATACCATTACCAGCGCTGAATGTCTTTTCATTTCATTTAAGCGTCTATTCAGGGATAAAACAAAGAGCGGAGACAGTCTGGGTTAATTGCTTTTGTTGCAAATGACATGATTAAGATAAAAAAAAGGGCCTCAGCTATCAAAAGCTAGATGAGTATTGTGCTCGCTTTGTTTGTTTGTCGCTTCCACAGGAACAGACGACTGGCTGAGTGCGAGCGACTCGGCGGTACGAGGAACTCGAGGCCTTGCAGGGTCGACCAGCTCACTGTACCGTTCTTATCACGGCTTAATAAATCACAATACTGCACAGTATCACATCCCAGACGATCAATAACAGCTTTAGAGCCGTGTTCAGGGAAGCCTGGCCACTTACTATTCAGCACATTAAAATAAAATTGCTAGAGGGCGCTCAGGAGTAGCTAAAAATCTTAATTACGAGGGCTGGGCCAATCCGATACTCGGTATCGGTACGATACTGACCAATAGCACTGGAAATAGCACCAAAAGCCTGAACGATCAGGTAAACGCTGAACTCATCTCTGAGCACCGTAAGGACAGATGAGCAGCAGGGCTGCGTCCCAAACGGCTCCCTGCTCCCTACACAGTGCACTAAAATACAGACTCCTGCACAAACAGTGTAGATTACGTCCAACACTGAGCCGCTGGAGACTCAGACATGTGAGCAGAACTCCAGAATGGACACACTGGGACTATAAGGGTGTAGAAATTGGAGTTTATAACTTACACAGCGCCCCCTAGAGGAAGTACGGAGCTGCTTTGAATTCAAGCCACTTCCGAGTGTTGGTGTTAGCACTACTGAGTGAAGCAGTCTGCCGTTATCTACAACTAAATCAGCTACACATCTTAGGGGTTGGGCTTTACGGAATTTTTCTTAGATGATTATATAGTGCTAAATGTTTATATAAGCTAAATCATTTGTGTATTAACAGAATTGAGTATATCTATCTCGCTATTTTTTTTTTTTCTTTTTTTGTTACTACACTAGATTCAAGATTCAAGACTCATACAGTTATACAAGTACAGTTATACAATGTGCGGTGAAATGTGTAGTTGTGTCTGTTGTAGGATCCGTGTCATGAGGACCCCCGGTATGGATGGATTTATTTTTATTTTTATTTTATTAACATACCCACATGTAAATTTACAAATGTATAAATAAGGACATCATTTGACTAAGACCTTTACTCTGATCACCCACACGCTTCGAACAATGATCAATGCACGGACTCGGCCCGTGAGGTTCGAGATCTGGATCTGCTTGCGTTCGAAACCTTCAAGAACCGTCAACGTCAACACAACCGGTGGTGAACCAATCAGACCTACGGCGGCGGTTTCGGTTTCCGCAGCGGCGCCAGGACTGCACCTGTGTGGCATGTTTGCTTACCCGTCACTCATCAGCGATTTTCAATCACAGCCTGCTATCAGCCTGCACTCAGCCCCGCGCCGCGGCGGCGAAGAAAATGGTGCTGCTATCCAGCCATGCCTACATTAGAGGGGCTATTTGAGCTCGTCTTAAGAGGGGTGTGGGAACGTGTGTGTGTGTGTGTGTGTGTGTGTGTGTGTGTTCTGGTGTCTCTCTATCTCTCTGCTTTGGCTTTCAGATTCAATTCTTCCATTAAGTCATTTCTTCCAGCTTTGCTAAGAGGCTTTTAGCCCGAGCTTTCCTGTGACGAAGAAATAAAAAAAAAAAAAAAGGAGGAGGAGTGAAAAAAAGGGACGCACGCTACCTGGCCGTCTGGGAGAAAGCGAGTTTGAGGTGTAAATTAATGAGGCAGACGGTGAATAACATCAATAATACACAAGAAGGAGAAAAGAGCGAGGCGAGGCGAGGCGGGAGAGCGTGAGGCGATTCTCCGCCGGGCTCTTCATTAAAGCCGTAAACAAAATTAACGAATCAAGTGCCGAAACATCACAGGACACAAATTAGACCATCAAAGAGACGTCAGCGCTGCACGAGAGGTCTCCCAGCACTTTTACGCTGCGGAGGACAAAGGATTTCATACACAAACACACAGTTCTTAAACAGGGGGGAAGAAATATGGACTTTAATTTAGTGCAAATCACAGTAAATATTAAACCAGTGCTGCAGAAAGTTGGAGAGAAAATAAATAAAAAATAAAAAAAACAATAGGACCATCACAGTCGACATGGTAGTGGTGTGGTAGTGTGTGTGGTAGTCTGAGTGTATCAGGGGTTGTTGGGGGGTTTTTTTTATTACACATATCAGGGGCACTGCTGGGTTGAGAATGGACCAACAACCAAAAAAACCCCAGAAGTGGCCCTGATGAAGATCTAGAGGAGAAACAGTGAGAAGCAACAAGGAGGAGCTACAGCGAGATTAGAGGAAGTGGCAATACCAGCCTCTCACACACACGAGCTCTGGAAAAAAAAAATTGTCCACTGCTCTTTATTTTAAAATCACTCT
>JBBIGA010000001.1:37770074-37783385 GCA_037576975.1 Alestes dentex | reverse complement strand
TGATGGTGTGTGTGAAGGTGTGTATGATGGTGTGTGTGAAGGTGTGTATGATGGTGTGTGTGAAGGTGTGTAGATGTCGTCTTAAATTTCTGACATTGTTAGAAAATAATCTTCGGTCTCTGTGACGACGGCCCTCTTTGATCCCATTGTGTGACGTAGGATCACCGTTTAGGAGAAACAACCAAAGAAACCGACACGAGTGTTTCTCGATTGTCATCTTTAGTCAGGGAACAGAATGGAATCCAACAATATTAACTTGGGATAAAGCAGTGAACTTCAGACGACTGGCGGATCGGCTGTTTTCGGGGTGGGGGTGTTTGAGTTTGTTTTATAGGAGAGAGGGAGAAACAGAAAGAGAGAGAGAGAGAGAAAAAGTCCCCCGCGCTCGTCCACATGAAGAGCAGGGGTTTTAAAGCTACTCCAGAGTGCTCGGGATGGAGCGGCGGCAAAGAGCAACAAAAAGATCTCCAAAAGGTGACATTTCCACCCCATCCGCCGGGCTTCGAGAGCCCATCTCAGCCATGATCCGCCGCACGAGCCGCTGGGCAGCTCACACTCGAAGCCAATTTGCCGCGCGTGGAGAGATACTGGGTGTTTTTAGGCACCGGCTCTTTCGAGCGGTTTCGCTTGAATTGTGTTGCAATTTTTTTGCTAATCTAAGTTCAATAACAAGCCATCTCATCCCCCAGCCCTCCTAAAACACACCGAGAGAGCCGCTCACGCACCGACACGTCCTTTTCATCACGGCCAAGAACGGGTAATAAACACCTGTGAGCATTTTGAGTGTGTGTGAAAGTTCTTCTTCAGGCTCTTTCCTCTCTGTTGGCGTTTTAAAGGCCCCGGACCCCCAATTTTCTTGCATTTCGTTGTTCCCTCTTGAGTTCTTCTCACATCTGTGTGCTTTTATGTTCCGAAAACACTTCACAGCCTCTTATTATCCCCCAGAATTAAACAGGCTGGTTTTGTTGTTCAGGTCTTTAAAGGAACAGTTTGGCCAAAGAGATTAAAATCACACTTCAAACTCAAAGCTTTGGAGACATATTTGGAGCCCAAATTTTTCTTCTTTTCTTTTGCTGTAAAACATCTCTGGATCTGCTCAAACGGCCATTTCTGGTGTGAAACAGTTGATTATAGAGACTCACATCTCTCTCCAGTGTTGGTAAATGGAATCCATCCAGTTTATGCTCTATCCCCCCCCAGTGAAGCTCCACGTGTCTCTGAGTGTTTATATGGGTGTTGATGTAAAATAGTGAATCTGAACTAAATCACTTTTCTTTGGGGACTATTTTACCTCACGACGCCCTGCATGTATCCCTCCACCATGAATGGGTTTAGTTTTAGGACCAATATCTTCTCAGAACTCTGGTAGAACAACGTCTCAGGCGTCAGGCAGCGCAACCAGAACCATCTGATGAAAGAACTTTCTGTGAGGAGCTTTTAGAGGCGGACGTCTGGTTCCATTCACTTCCACTGTAACAGATCTGACTCATTCTGAACCTCTGTTTACATCTTAAACACTGAATTTTGAAAACATTGGTTGAATTCCGCCTTATTTTCATCAGAATCTCTAAACTGTACTGTAACCTTACTCCTGAATCCAACACAAGCACACACACACTAATACACCTGCATACTTTACACACACACAACCCCCCACGCTCTATGGTCTCACACTCACATAAACACCCACACACATTACACACACGGTCCTCTCACACACTCACAAGCCCCCACACAGTACACACATATACACAAACTCATAATATTACACACACACACACACACACACACACACACACAAACACACACATGCACACCCAGCAGTGTGGAATGTGTGTGGGGAAAGCACTAGAGTTTGGAGTGGCTCTGTGTGTGTCCATGTATGTGTGTGTGTGTGTGTGTGTGTGTGTGTGTGCTTATACGTGTGTGTGTGTGCAGATTCCCAGAGAGACTCTCCACAGCCAATCCAAACCGTTCAGCCTGACGGCAAAAAATAGCAGATTAATACCAGTGAAGAGCAGAAAACACACCGGAGCAGCGGCCTCGCTTAAAATACATCAGAGAGAGACAGAGAGAGAGAGAGAGAGAGAGAGAGAGAGAGACAGAGTGAGAGAGAGACACAGAGAGAGAGACAGAGAGAGAGACAGAGACAGAGAGAGAGACAGAGAGAGAGAGAGACAGAGACAGAGAGAGAGAGAGAGACAGAGAGAGACAGAGAGAGACAGAGACAAAGACAGAGACAGAGAGAGAGAGAGAGGGAGAGAGAGAGCGAGAGAGATGGAGAGAGAGCGAGAGAGATGGAGAGAGAGAGAGAGGAGAAAGAGAGAGAGAGAGAGAGAGACAGAGACAGAGAGAGAGTGAGACAGAGAGAGAGAGAGAGAGAGATGGAGAGAGAGACAGAGAGAGAGAGTGAGACAGAGAGAGAGAGAGGGAGAAAGAGAGAGACAGACAGTGAGAGAGAGAGAGAGAGAGAGAGAGAGAGAGGGAGAAACACTTATCAAGAAATAGAAAAACCAGAGAGAGAGACACAGGGAGAAAGGATAAAAGAGATAAAAGAGAGAAGAAATAGAGTAAGACTGAACGAGAAGGACCGAGGGAAAGGGGGAGAAAGCGAGAGAGAGATTGAGATGTGTTTGTTGTTTGTATTGTGTGACCTTGCTGCTGCTGAGGGAAATAAATGAAACCTTTATTTAACGACACTGTACAGCTTCTTCACACAACACAATAACAACAAAGAGAGAGAGAGAGAGAGAGTGTTTTATTATTCTGTCATTTCTTTACCCTCGCCACTCTGGTTTGTTTGTAACCTGATTTTTCTGATCACATTCCTGTGTGTGTTAAGGTGAGTGTTTAGGTAAGTGAGGGTTCAGGTGCGGGTTCAGGTAAAGTGACTGTTCAAACAGGTGTTTTGGTGAATGCTCAGGTGTTGAGGTGAGTTCTGAATTGACATATCAGGTGAGAATTATGGGAAACTTTCAGGTGAGTGTATGTGCAGGTATGTGAGTGTTCAGGTGCGTGAGAGTTCAAGTGTGTAGATGTTCAGGTGTGAGAGTGTTCAGGTGTGTGCGTGTTCAGGTGTGTAGATGTTCAGGTGTGTGAGTGTTCAGGTGTGTGAGTGTTCAGGTGTGTGAGAGTTCAGGTGTGTAGATATTCAGGTGTGTGTTCAGGTGTGTAGATGTTCAGGTGTGAAAGTGTTCAGGTGTGAGAGTGTTCAGGTGTGTAGGTGTTTAGGTGTGAGAGGGTTCAGGTGAGTGAGTGTTCAGGTGTGTAGGTGTTCAGGTGTGTGAGTTTTCAGGTGTGTAGATATTCAGGTGTGAGTGTTCAGGTGCATGAGTGTTCAGGTGTGTAGATGTTCAGGTGTGTAGATGTTCAGATGTGTGAGTGTTCAGGTGCGTGAGAGTTCAAGTGTGTAGATGTTCAGGTGTGTGTGTTCAGGTGTGTGTGTTCAGGTGCGCGAGAGTTCAGGTGTGTAGATGTTCAGGTGTGTGAGTGTTCAGGTGCATAAGAGTTCAGGTGTGTAGATGTTCAGGTGTGTGAGTGTTCTGGTGCATGAGAGTTCAGGTGTGTAGATGTTCAGGTGTGTGAGTGTTCAGGTGCATGAGAGTTCAGGGGTGTAGATGTTCAGGTGTGTGAGTGTTCAGGTGTGTAGATATTCAGGAGTGTTCAGGTTAGCAAGTGTTCAGTGTGTGTGTTTAGGTAAGTGTTTAGGTGTGGAAGTGTTCAAATATGTGACTGTGAGTGTAGGTGTTCAGGTGAGTGAGTGTTTGGGTGTGTAGGTGTTCAGGTGAGTGAGTGTTCAGGTGTGTAGGTGTTCAGGTGAGTGAGTGTTCGGGTGTGTAGGTGTTGAGGTGAGTGTGTGTTCAGATGTGTAGATGTTCAGGTGAGTGAGTGTTCAGGTGTGTAGATGTTCAGGTGTGTGAGTGTTCAGGTGTGTAGGTGTTCAGGTGAGTGAGTGTTCAGGTGTGTAGGTACACCTGATTCCTTAATTGTGTAATTGGATGAGGTATTGGTGAAGTTCTGCGCTCCCTCATTTGAGGAAAATCCACAGACAGCTGGGGAGGATTTTGACCATCCCGGGAACTCCCAGCGTGGGGGGGTGAGGAGCACACACACACACACACACACACACTCGCTCCTTTCTCCTTCGTCCTCCATACACACATACAGCATGAAAGGGGGCACAAAGAGGACAAAACAGCCACAGGATGCTGTCCTTCCTCCCCCCCCCCGACACAGTCCAGCTAATGCGACAGTCATGTGACCCAGGAAACGTGTTGGTGGTCTCACACACTCTCACCCCCCCCAAACCCCGTTAACTCCACCCCCTCCCACCTTCCAGCCCAATCCTGCTTGACCTTCAGCCTAATTGGTCTACACAGGGGGGAAAGGAGTGTGTGTGTGTGTGTGTGGGGGGGGGGTTCGGGGTGGAGGGGGGGCTACAGCTGGGTTTTTAATGCTGTTTTAATGTATTGAGGAGATTCCCAAGCCTCAATGACAGGCTGGGACAGGTTGGGGCTCAAACACACAAACACACACACACACACCTAAAGAGACAAAGGCCTTCAGTGAATTGGAAATCATGCGTAAACACACATTATTGTTATACCTTCTTAGGACATGAGGTCATACACATGACCCATGCATATACATATATATATATATATATATATACACATACATATATATACATATATATATCAGTGTGTGTGTATATATATATGCACGTAACCATGCGTATAGTACATCATTATCTGTATCTATGTGTCTGTATAGTTTGTTTTGTAAATGGACCTGAATAAAAAGATGTTTTTTGTAATAGTTTTGTGCTGATATAGAAGCTTCTGCTTAAATGTTTGTTTCTAAAGTGAATGTACTAATGAATATAAATACTGAAGACATTTCAAAACAAAACATTTAAAGAAACAAAGATACTTTTGTCAAAATGTGCTTCAGCGTGATGTGTGTGTGTGTGTGTATGGAGGTGTCCCAGGTGTCTCCTCCTGCAGCGTGCATGTAAATCTGCAGGACTGGGGGCTGCCATGTCTCTGAAACAGGACAGTTGAGATCTGTTTGACTCTTTCTTTGCTTGATGCATAATTCCAGATTTTCAGAGCTTCTCTAAAACATGGAAGACGGAGAAAAAGAAAAGGAGCTTTGAGAAGCAGCGATGAAGCGGAGCCGACCGTCCCCCGGCGCTCAAACCCACGGCCTTGTGCCGCCGCCGCAGATTGCAGCCTTCGGATTTCTTATTATGGTTTGAGACATTCTGAGAACTTAGATTGAGAGAAAGAGACAATTTACCCCCTCACACCCCCACGTCCTCCACTCTCCTCTCCTTTTCACCAAAAACCGCAATTGTGTCGCAAAGTGGGCATTTTCGTCTTCGCAAAAAGGACAGTCTATTCTTTCCTCTCTCCTTCCCTCGCTCCCTCCTGCCCTGGTTTTGAACAAAGCTTTTCTCTCTGAAAAATAAAATAAAAACTACTACTACTATTTATAGTGGTACTAATTATAATAATAATAGCAATACTACTACTCCTACTACTAATAATAATACTGTTACTACTAATGCAATTACTACTAATAATACAAATAAAACTAAAACTACTACCAGTAATAACAATCATAATGACAAAACTAGTACCAGTAATAATAACAATACTACTACTGCTACCAGTGATAACAGCACTATTACTATCTACCACTCACAGCAATACAATAGTAACAACTTTTAATAACGGCAATACTGCTACCTTTAGTACAACTACTGTTACTACTACTAACAATTAGAATAGGAACAATCCCACTGCTAACGACAAAACTACTACTTGTAGTTAACAATACCACTAGTATTACTGCTTATACTACTACTACTACTAACAGTAACAGTACAAGGAGTACATTTGGTACTACAGCTACTACTGATTATAGTAACAAGACTACTACTATTACTAACTTACTGTTAATAATAATGACTACTACTAATAGTAATGACAATACTATACTACTACTACTAATGATAACAGTAATGCTATTAATTAGTAATCTATTAATAATACTGACAATTAATACTACTAACTTACAGTTAATAATAATGACTACTAATAGTAATGACAATACTATACTACTACTACTAATAATAACAGTAATGCTATTAATTAGTAATCTATTAATAATACTGACAATTAATACTACTAACTTACAGTTAATAATGACTACTAATAGTAATGACAATACTATACTACTACTAAGACTAATAATAATAGTAATGCTATTAATACTATTGCTACTATTAATAATACTGACAATTAATGCTACTATTACTAACTGCTAATAATAATGACTACTACTAATAGTATTGACAATACTATGCTACTACTACTACTAATAATAATGCTATTAATACTACTGTTACTATTAATAATACTGACAATTAATACTACTACTTGTACTACTATTACTACTACTAATAAAACTCCCTCAAAAAGCTGTCAATGGTGAAAAATGTCAACGCAATCCAATTTCTTTCACCTCGCCCACTCTTTTAAACTAGAACTGTGTTAAATCTTCAAATGGGCGAAAAACCTTGAGGTTTGACAGTGTCTTCCAGTGTCATAAATCAAATAAATAGACCCTTTTTGTCTCTGTGTGCGTGTGTGCCTAGTCTAACATAGAAAATTTGGTTCAAAACTCCGCGAACCCTGGCAGAAACCGGCCACAGTGACGAGAACCTGGCCGAATTCCGGCTCTCGTGTCAAAACCAATCGTCCGAATAAAGGGGCGAAATCAGCCGACCCACTGTTCTCCTGTCAAAACATCAGAACCAAATAACAGGATCAGGACCCGACCCTGAAAAGGAGTCCCACAGGAGCCCGTCCAGAAGTTTGGACCCACCTCAACTTTTTGACATTTTGGTCTAATTGCTTTTTGATTATTGAATGCCTGAAATGAGCTTTTAGGACTAAAATCAATAAAGTTTCCAAGCCAATGGGATTTTCTGCATTTGTTTCTATGTGAAACACGAGTGTGTCTCCCCGTGAAGCTGCTGGGAGAATGCAGAGGGAGGAAAAAGTGTTGAAACAGAGTAAAAGCCAGTGGATGAGACGGAGACGTGTGCGCGGCTGCGAGCGGGACGCTGGGACTCGTCACCCGGAGGCTCTGGTGGCCTTGTGGGCCGAGCGGAAGAAAGGGGGACGGACGGGAGTGTGTGTGCGGACTGGCCTTGTGAGCGTAAACCCATACAGGAGAACAGAGAACGGCTTTCACACCCTCACAAACAACCCGTCCGCGGCCCTGAAGCGCCGGAGAGACTCATCAGCTTAATGCCACAAAAGCAGCCATTATTTCAGCGTGTCTCAAAGCAACTCGCCGTCCCTTTTGTCCCTTCACGCGCATATTAAAGCGTCTCCGCAAACGAGGACAAAGCGACTTCTGCCTCCTCCAGACCCGTCCGTCCATGTTTCCGCCGCCGCGGACACAATCGGCGCAGATCGTGTGAGGAAACCGCACAATTTCCTCACCTGGAACCCGAAACCCCACCAGAGAAAGTGGCCAAGCCTTTTACAGCTCACAGAAAATAAAGAAATAAAGCAACAGAAATAGTGGCGCTGGCTCTTCACCTGGACGTTTGGTTTGGAGGCTCTGTTGAAAAGTAAATGTGTCAAAGAAATTTCCAAGTTTTATCAGATTTTTCAGATTATTATTTTTTTTTTTTAATTTTGGGAACTTTCTTTTTGTGGACCAAATTAAAACTCCTTTAAACAGCAGGAAAACTCTTTTGTGCTCTAGAAGAAAGACCCCCGAGACCCCAGCGCCGCATTAAACAAGGTATATTTGCCGCACATGGAATCTCAACAATTTCAAAATGGTTAAAAACAATTTTCAATTCATGAATTCCATGAAATGAAAAATGAATATAAATATTCATGCAATTAATTGAATACCTTCTTGAAGTTTCCTTTTGGTGTTTGTAATATTTAAAATCAACAAAAAATGAGAGACAGCAAACTGTCATTTTTAGTGTCTGGTCCTCTTACTTTTAGAACCGGTTCAGTTCTTCGGGAGGTGGTAAAAAGGTTTTAAAAGGAAGAGAACAGCAGCAGGATGGAAATAAAACATGCGCTGGACGTGTTTTGTTTTTTTGCAGTCATATATAATATATATCCACACTCGTACCACAGGTCACAAAGGTCAACATGGTTCAAGAACAACAGTGGCGGGAAGTTTCCTCCCCTTAAGTTCATTATTCGCAAATAGACTAATGATCTATTTATTACAGACGTGAAATAATTTACAATAAAATAACTTTTTTGTTACAATTCTTTTTTTGTTTTGTTTTGCTTTTTTTTATACTACAATTGTTTCACCCCTCGCGGCGGTCCGCTCTGCTCGGACGTTCGGTTCCGTCCCTCCGTCCTGGTGCGGAATCGCTCCCTTTAGAAAGCGTGCTGGATTGTTTGTTTTTTTCGGAGGGGAAACAAACAAAAAAAAGTGAGAAATCGTTCCATATTGGTATTGTTTGTCTGAATCTCCAGAAAGCAACAGAAGCCCCCCCTCCCCTTCCGGGACTTCCCTCAAACCCCTCCGAGTGCCGTGAGGGGGGGGGGGGCAGGGGCGGGGGGGACACTCGTAAGTGGAAAGAAATACACGGACCGAACAAAACATGGAAACTCGGGACTACACCTCCAGTACCATCGAAAACACGCAGAAAGAGCAAAGACTGCATATCCAAAAAGACACCAACACACAGATCGAGACGGCCTCCGAAAACCAAACAGAGAAAAGGGAGGGAAAAAAACACAAAAACAACAAAAACAATAAAAACAAACCCTCACCAAACCGCTCAGAGACGACAGTGAACACAGGACGACTTCAGACGGGGTTTCACGCTTAAAAAAAATAATTCAATAAAGCAAATAAAGCAAAAAAAAAAACAAAAAACAAAAACAAAAAAAAACCCCAAAACATTCATAGCTTCATATTGCAAATTCATTATTGTGTAAACAACACACAGCCCTAACGTCGCAGCCACTCTTCCGGAAAAACCAGCGTCGGGTTCACAAAACCCGGCAGACAAGCTGCTTTACAGCCACGGAGATTACTGGCCGATAATCACGGCCCTTTTTTAACCCCTTTAAACTGCATTCTGTTATCAATCGATTGCCTTTAAAAGGTTTCAAATCACTGGTCAGTTTAACAGCTGCTGTATTTTAACGTTAAGAATTTACACTGAATCAATTTCAAAAGTTCAAGAGGTTATTAAAAAAATTTTATATTCGTTATTGTTTTAATTTATGCTCATTTCTTATATGCTGTGAGATTTGATAAAAATTCTAGACATTCTGGATACCAATTATTAGAAGATAATTCTGGCTATTAACATTATTAAAACTGTATTAAAACGTATCAGTGTTAATCGTGGTTCTTACTCATTAGGGAATCTCATCTATGAGGTTGTGCTGCTGCATTGATTATAGACATTCATCTGCAACGAAACTGGCCTTTATGATCGAAAACACTGATTCTAAACTTTTAATTTGAATTTTTCATTAAAAAATATGTATTATTACTTTGTTACTGCAGGTTTATTATGAAAGTAATCTGTGAGTTCTGTAGGTGTGAGGAGTTTCTTGGACAGGGATGAAGCAAAATCAGTTTTCTTTCAATGGAAAATTTCCATTTTAAGATCTTTGAAGTTCAGGACCCCTTTCCAGGAAATCAGACCCTTAGAGTGTAAGTTGTTAAGAGGAGTCAAAGCCTCGTTCTTGCTCTAATTGGAGATATAAGGCTGTGGCTGTGTGTGTGTGTGTGTGTGTGTGTGTGTGTGTGTGTGAACAGTATCAGTCATTACTGGTTTACTGTGATTTAATCCAGCTGTTACGTTGATTTCAGGCACTCAGAGTTTTAGAGCTCTGTGTGATTGGGGGAAATAATTATAACAATAATTAATTAAAAAGAAAAAAAAAAAAAAAAAAAGGTCCCCGAAAGTGGTCACTTTGTTGACGCTCATCTTTCCTGGCCTGAGCGGCGAAACTCTGATTTAAGAATTTAGTGCAAGAAGCTTGGAAACCCCCCCGTTTCCATAAAAGACAAGTTCATTACGGAATTGAAAGCAAAACAAAAGCAAAAAAAAACAAAAAAACAAAAAAAACAACCAAAAACAAAAACAAGCAAACAAACAAAAACACCCATTAAAAGAAACGCGCAAGACTGACTGACAACCACGGCACGGATGACACAAAGGAGACAGATTCTTTTTTTCTTTAAATTAAAAACGAAACCAAAAAAAAAAAAAAAAAACAGTTCAAGAGCAGAAAAGTTGTAACATTTTAAGAAGAGAATATCGAAAAAAAAAATTTGAGGAGAAAAAAAAACAAAATAAACAAACAAAAAAAGTAAACACGGAGATCATTCCAGAACTTTCTTGTCCAGCGCGTCTTTGCCATTGGTCCGGGAGTAGGGCTCGAACGCGGACGAGCTGAGGTACCGCGCCGACAGTTCCTGCAGGTTCCCGGCCAGCGAGCCGGCCATGGCCAGCGGGCCGGAGGAGGAGATTCTGGAGGCCACGGAGCCGAGCAGCGAGGGCACGGGGAAGCTGAACAGGCCGTGGGGGGCGGGGGGCGACCCCTGCAGGCCCGCCACCGCCGTCCCTGAGCTGGTCGCCACCGGCAAGGGGGGGCTCCCGGCCGCCGAACCCGACCCGGACGCACTCCCAGTTCCACCACCGCCGCCGCCGGAGGAGCCGCTATTGGCGGTGATGCCGAGGGCGGGCGCGCGGAGGGCGGAGCCGCAGTGGGGCAGCAGCCCCGGCAGCCCCGGGGGGGTCAGGAGACGCCCCTGTTCCAGAAGCCGCAGCACGCTGCAGGTCGCCGCCGTCTCGGACACGACCGAGCGAAGCTCCGAGTCCTTCCCCTGATCCTTCTTCTGCTTGGTGCGACGGTTCTGGAACCACACCTTCACCTGAGGGAGGGAGGAAAGAACAGGCGTCAAAAATCACAAGCAATGTGCAATCAACAACGATTTCTGGCTCTGAAAAATATCGTTTAAAAGGTTCAACTCTGTTGCAGGAGCTTTGTCCAACTCAACAGAGAGTTCTGTCAAAAATGCAACATTTTAGCACAGCGGTTAAAGTGAATGGATGAGAGTCAGAGCTGTTCACAGTGGAGGTGAACGGAACCAGACGCCTGCCTCTAAAATCTCCTCGCAGAAGGTTACTCCACGAAGTGGTTAAAAATGATAGACGTACTTATGTCGGAGAGGTATATGTCTGGGTCCTGTAGTGCAAAATAATCCCCAAAGAGAACCACCTGGGATTCTTTAACAACGGGCTTAAAAAGCTCATCCAGACCCCTTTGTAACATCCTTTTGAAAATAATGATCTAATTATACAAATATAAAATCAATTTAAAAAAAAAGGTCATAAGAAGAACTATGAGACACGTAGTTGTATCTATGGGCCGGTTCTGTGTAGGGACTGTAGCTGGGTTCGGGCTAGATGGGGTTAAAAGAGAAATAATAATCGCTGAATAGTTTCTGAAAACATGAATAAATCTAGTTCAATAACTTAACACGCATAACCTAACCACCAACATAACCTGACAAATGTCACAAAGCGCTTTTTATTCCTCTGAGATTGGGCCTTTTTTCCCCCTGACAGAAATAGTGGGACGATTTTGCCTGTTCGAAATTAATTCCGCAAGGGAGGGGCAACACACAATGAAAGATAATTGTGGGCTTTTTTCTGTGGCGTAACACGGGCCTGTTTTTCTATTGACTGTGGCAAACACAATGCGTAACAGCTTCAAAAGAAAGCGACTGCTGTCTCTCTGTGTGTGTGTGTGTGTGTGTGTGTGTGTGTGTGTGTGTGTGTGTGTGTGTGTGTGTGTGTGTGTGTGTGTGTGTAGGGTCACAGTGGGCTGCATTAAAGTAAACCCAGTGAGATAACTGACCTTTCATTCAACAGCAGGGTCCCCACTGCCACTTAAACTGTGCTTTTCTTTCAGTCAGTCAATCAATCAATCCATCAGTCAGTGACTGAATCAATCAGTCATTCAATCGTTCTGTGAATTGGTCAGTAAATCACTGAGTCATTCACTCAGTCATTCAACAAGACCCTGAATCCATCAGTCAATCAATGGGTCGGTGAATCAGTCAATCAGTCATTCAAACAATCAATCAGTGAATCAGTCAGTCAATTAATTCCAATTAATTAGTTTAAGACGTAAACAGCAAAGTTCAGAGTGAGTTTAACGTGAATCTCACAGAGCTGTTCACTGTGGAGGTGAATGGAACCAGACGTTGTTCTACCAGAGTTCTGAGAAGATTTTGGTACTAAAACTAAACCCATTCATGGTGGAGGGATACATGCAGGGCATCGTGAGGTAAAATAGTCCCCAAAGAAAAGTGATTTAGTTCAGATTCACTATTTTACATCATCAACATCCATATAAACACTCAGAGACACGTGGAGCTACACTGGAGGGGATAACGAATAAAACGTCTGGATTTGTGTTGGAGACGTCTGGTTCCATTCACCTCCACTGCAATCCGAGTTTCTCTAGAGTCAAGCGTTACCATGACTTGGCTTAAATCCCAGCTTCTGAATTACCTGGGAATTTAAAAAAAATCACTGGAATACAGCGACAGTTGGTAATTACTCCTCCAACATTAGGGCGCAATTATTTGTAGTAGTTTTGACTGAGCCAGTGGTAAATAATGGTTTATTTATTTTGCCCAAACTTGACTTGATTCGGTTTTTCAGCCTAGCCTGCAGTGCTTTGACTGTCTGTGACCTTTTAAAAGCTAGCATGAATGAAACAAGGTCATTCCAATACTCTAATATGTTGTGTGTATGTGTGTATGTGTGTGTGTGTGTGTGTGTGTGTGTGTGTGTGTGTGTATGTGTGTGTATGTGTGCAGGCACGTGATAGACCTAAGCTAGCAGAAATCGTACTAGTATGATATCACAGCACATTTATGCAATTTAAGAAACCACATATACATATACATTATATTTTTATGTATATATATATATATATATTGTCTCAAAACCTAACAGTGGTTTTTAAAATAGCAATTGTGTTTTTGTGTTTGTGTGCATAAAATGGACACAAAGAAACTTGTTCTAAAGCCTTTTTTGTCTACAATGTCTCTACAATGAAACTTAAGTGTAGCTTCACTTAAGTGTAAATGTGTATGTGTGAATTGCTCTCTACAAACTGCCATATGTCACTGGAGGAGCACACACACACACACACACACACACACACACACACACACACACACACACACACACACACACACACACACACA
>JBBIGA010000001.1:37722264-37736529 GCA_037576975.1 Alestes dentex | reverse complement strand
CCATTGTAAACGTGCATCCGACCCGTGCCATGTGCATGACAGTCTCTCTCTCTCTCTCTCTCTCTCTCTCTCTCTCTCCAACCACTCCCCCTTCGTGTGGCTAGTGGAAAATTACCAGCTTACAAGCAGCACAAGTGCAAGCTCTAATGCCCCCCCCTCCGTCCTCGCCTCCTTTTCATCTACTCATGCAAAAAAATATAGAATTTATTATTTTTTAAATGTCCATATGCACATTAGACACGTTTGCTCCTCGTGCACGTGCTAAAATGCAAAAGAAAAATATGCAAACACGTGGGCAATGCGATTAAAAAATAACGTCCTATGCACTTTTTTTTTACTTAAAATCTGCGAGCCATTTATTTATTTCATTGTTTGTTTTTATTATTATTATTATTATTTTTTTTTTCAAAAACAAAAGAAGCGCGTACGCCTCTGTTTAGGAGAAGAAGCGAGCACATTGATGGACAGGCGCGTCCACCAATGGGAAGCGAGCTCCGAGGTAGACTAGCCAATGGGACGCAGAGATGGGCGTGACGTCGATCCGAACTTTTCGCGGCGCCACCGGCTGAAAACTAAACCGAGATGGAATCTCCCAGTCTGAACCGGTTTCAGCCGGTTCCCAGCCCGCTGCCTGCGAGAGGAGACGGGGCGAGAGGAGACGGAGCTACGGGCTCACTCACTGCTGCTCTTTCTCTAAATATACTCTGCAGAAATACTTCTCAGCACAGACACAACCAGGGGGAAAGCGAGAGCACTGATCAGGGTTAACTTTATTTCCGTAAGATGAACCGGGCTGAGAGAAAACCGTGAGAGTCCACACCTGACTAGCCGCGCTAGCTCCAACGGTAACTCCTCTCAGGACACCGCCACTGACGGAGCGATTTTAATTTATTTACTCCTGCCCAGCCGAACAAACCTCACTGAGCCAGCCATCAGCGGTTCTGGAGATAGTTAAACCTAAGTTTATAGCAACACTGGCAGAAAAGGCTTGGACTTCTCGGTAAGTAACCCGTTAAACGGTTCAGATGTCTGCATAGTTAGTGTGTGTAGCTGCTGTTTTGGGAGGGAATGGGCCTTTTTTTTACTATTTTGAGAGAAAAGTAGCGCGGGAGAATCAGAAGGTGCCAACGCTGGAGATGGGTGGCATGGTCATGACCTGTCAGGGGAGGGGTGTGCAAGACCTTTAACTCCTGTAACCCACTTAATTGGATGCAAAAGCAAGCACCGTGCAGGATTTGTACTCATCCAGCTGTTGGGGTAAATCTGCTCAGTAACTGTGCATGCATTCTGGATGGCCCGCGTTGTTTTGAGGATCTCAACTCAGGCAGAAGTCTCCCTCCTGGTGGGTGTGAGGGCCAGGGAGTGTGTGCGGTCCTGGCTTGCAGTCAGATCCTTTTCAAACATAGGACACGGTGTGTATTCGCTATATGTAACTGGAAGGTACTTTGAAGGCTTACTTTCCAAAGTCCAGAGCAGCAGATCACGAGAAACGTGCCCAGGCGGTGAATGTACCCAGCCCTGAGTAAGTGTTTGTCTGCAGGTCGGTGCAGGATGATGGAGGGGCGGTAAGGGTGGGGGGTAACTTTGGAGGCAATGGTTTGTTCGAGATTGGGCGAATGCCTCTTGCTGGCATTGACTGGAGTCAGTCATTAGTCTGCCTCCTCAGGTTTGGCTCCGTGCTGTGTGAGTCAGCTGCCTGACCACGTTAGAAGAAGGACACGGCGAATACGGCCATGTATCTGATGCTCCATGGTGGGATCTCCTAAGAGAGAAGAAGGGAAAGACACCTTGTTCATCAGACGCAGCCAGGGGGATTAAAAGCGGCGGGACAGTTACACTAAGCAGTAAGAAGAGGCAGCGCGTTTTCATAAAGCAGCGTTCTCCCAAATCAGAAATCTGTGTTTAGATTCAGTCCGTGGGACGTGTGTGATTGTTTTACTCCCGCAGTACATTTTGGGTGCCGTTTGAATTTTTAGTTTGATGGTAAATCCTGGATGCACTTGCAGAATGTCTGGCGATTGCATGGCAGTTTGGCTGTTTCATGTTTGAGCGGTCTGTGTAAGTCCTTCGTGCACTCCTATAAACTGAATTATGAGTTAGACCATTGAAATGTGTTGAATTAAAAAAAAAAAATGCTCCCAGTGCTGAATGTGAAACTGCTGTTGTGAATACTTGATGTGTGAAGAGGGTTCATATTCTGTCACGTGGCCACGCCTCTCTGCGACAGATGTAAACAGTGTGACGTCAGAGATAGGGCCGGTTCACACGTGGTCTCATTGAGAAAAATAGTCCTTTCCTTCTGTTCTCTCACTCACTCGCGCACACACACACACACACACACACACACAAGCGTGTCTGTGAAGATTACACTCAGAGAGCAGCAGCTTTAAAGTTGTGCTGCTTTCCCCACGTTATTGTTCTTGAAGTGACCTGTGCGGCTACAAGTTTTTCTTTAATCATTAAGCTGTCATGCCTGTTGAATGTCGCGAGTGAGGGTGCAGATGGTGGAACTTCATTGCTGTCCGTATTCCAACAAGAACATGTAGAGCTAGTCATGCAGGAGCGACCTAATTCTGAGATGTTTCGCAGATACCGGCGTAGGGCCACCTGTAGCACTTTTTTGACCGTGGTTTTCACACACTGCCCTGTGCTGTTCATATTACATTCAAGAGAATCTGGAGTTTGCAGATGTAGATCAGAAATGGTTGTTAAAATTGTCATGATTTGATTTTGATTTTATTGATACATTTTAGATATGAGATTTGAGTGCTTTGAGATTTTAAAGTCGCGTGTATGTTTAATATAGATAGATGAACAGACAACTTCTTTTTGAATAAACTTCAACTTGAATGAACTGAGCTGTGGTCAGCACAGACGGTTGGTAAATGTGGACACTGATTCTAGATTAGTTCTTTTGCTCTGAGTTTTGGTACGGACAAGGGCCCATGCTCTTAATGTACCTTTCCATTTTGCTCATGTGCAGTAAGCCGTGGGAAGCAGTAACTCATCCTAAATCAGCGTTTTGACTCTCAGTATGTTGGGTCCGTGTCCTGGCCGAGGCCTGAGGATGGGCCTGCAGAGCAGCGGACACCTGTTTGGAGCTCATTTCATATGACTTTGCCCTGATGAATGTTCCCTCCCCTCACAAGGCCTCACCAGCCCTCCCTGTCCCCACAGAGCTCTATGCCAGCAGTTATGACAATGTTAGCAGACCACGCAGCCAGACAGCTGCTGGACTTCAACCAGAAACTGGACATTAACCTCCTGGATAATGTGGTTAACTGCTTGTACCATGGAGTGGGACCGCAGGTAAGAATTCCAGCTTCTCAGAAATGGCTCTGCCTTTAGTTGATTGACCTCAGCAGGTGAAGCCAATGTTGTTATTTTAACTCGAAGTGGGACTGAATGTTATATTAGTAGGCTCATTTAAAGTCTTTAGATCTTGGAAGTTGAATGGCAAATGTGACAAAACTACAGAGTATGAAAGTAAAAAATATTTTTCAAAAATTGGGTAATGGATCTGAACAGAGCTTGATTAATTTCTCTCTTTACTTATTGTTATGCTCAAGTGACTAGGAGGTTTGGTCCAAACTTTTAAATCCATGTTTTTTTACCAAGCGTCTGTGCAGCTTCAATGTGTGCTTCTCTTTTCAGCAAAGAATGGCCCAGGAGGTCCTCACCCATTTGAAGGAGCATCCAGACGCGTGGACTCGTGTGGACACCATTCTGGAGTTCTCCCAGAACATGAACACCAAAGTAAGCCCATCACCTCCATCTCCATCTTAATGAGGCACCTTGGAACAGGAGCGCTGATCAGTTTTCCTGATTTTCTGACAGGAAGCAGCTCTCTGATACCAAGATGCTTTGTGAGCACAGGCCTTGACATGTCTACTTTGAGGAAGTTCTGGTGTAATATTATGAAAATATTAAGGGGAATTCTATGGTTTTAGGTGAAATATTTCTTTGGCGAAAGAAGTCATGTTTTCTTTTGTTAGGGCAGAGAGGGCTTTGATTTGTAGTAGTTAGGTGTCATGGCTTTAGGTCTTTTCAGATGAGGCTCTATTGACACTACCATATGGAGCTTCTTTCTCCCTCCAAATTGTTATTCTTTTCAAAATATCTGAGGTGATTCAGTGCTTACAGTGCGATGTGTTGGCCTTCTCCTTGCCCACTCAGGTCTTGCACATCCGTAACGACTCTTTGCAAACTCTTGGGCGTCATCATTAATTTAGTTATTGTTTCAATGGGCAAACTGAATGAGGACAACTTGCTACTAAAGGCTCAATCAGGAATCATGGAAACATGTAGGCTGAATACTAGTAGCCTTTCAGAAAGGCACAGCGTCAGTTTCCCCGCGCTCTCTGTGAAGAGCTAATCCTGTGGTGACTGCGACGCTGTTTCGGCTGGTCCTAATTGGGGCTTTGATATGCTCAGCAGTTGTTTATGTACTTCAGTTGCTGGGATGGAGGTTCTTCCCCTTTGTGCGAGAGACTTCCTCAAAGTACCGGTCACCCAGTTTTGCGTTTTACTTGTTTGTTTATTTATTTACTTTCATTTTTTTGGGCTTGCTGTATGTGTGCTCTTAACCCTCTGGTCATTATTACTAATGTTTGGAGTGGCTTTGTCAACAGTATTTATAATTTCGTATTAAGCTGCCCAAAATGTGAGGGCTTTAGTGCAACCGACATTAAAAGAGACAAGGTAAAAGTCTTATTTTTCATACAAGTAATGTTTCTGAATCCTTCAGAAAAACAAAATGACCCTCCCCCCCAATCAGAAACGTTATGAAGCACATTATTTAGCACTTGTAATTATTTTTCTCACCCATATTGTTTTTCTTTTTTCTTTTTTTAATATAACCATAATATTTAAGAAGATCAGAAAAGAGCAAACAACAAATCTCAAAGAAAATATCTTAATTGAAGTTGTTCATATTTGATTATTAATGACAATGTTCCATTATGTTGATTGCTTGTAATAGGAAGAAAAGGGGTGTGTCTTCCTGTGCACCTTGACACAGCTAGGCTTTGGGCGGCAGGCCTCCACAAGGTCTACCTTTTCATTCCCTTATACTCAATTCTGCTCTGCATCCGTTTTCATTGCATTTGCTTCTCAACTGGAGGAGGGCGAGCTAAGGAGCATCTCAGAGTAAGACACTGATCCAGGATCAGTCTCTTCCTTGCCGTAGGGCCGCGTTCACTTGGA
The DNA here is from genome assembly GCA_037576975.1 of Alestes dentex. Lineage (NCBI taxonomy): Eukaryota > Metazoa > Chordata > Actinopteri > Characiformes > Alestidae > Alestes > Alestes dentex. The sequence goes on along the minus strand of JBBIGA010000001.1, from coordinate 37,731,324 downwards.
AGGAACTGACCCTAGACCAGTACTCTTGCTCTGGATAGGATACCTACTCAGTTGGTTTTAGGCAGGCAGCAGGTATTGCTCTAACTAGGTGTAGGGCAGCTAGGTGTTTCTGCTGTAGGGATCATTTGTCTCGTTTTCTTCGTCTTTTTTCTGTTTTCTCTGTCAGTTCATACCTACTCTTGACTTGTCCTGTCAGTTTCTTAAAAGAAAACAACTAAAGGTTTTGCAACACAATGGCTGGCCGTACGGTGAGACGGGCGCAATGTTGCAAAACTTTTACGACTTCTTTTAGTTTTAACCTCAAACTCATCCTAAATGGAATTAAAGGTGAAGACCTGTTTTTTATGGGGTTTTACATAGGTAAAAGATAAGAGTTCAGCCTATAAGGTTTACGTTTCACCTTTAATCGCTGATTTTTTTTCTTTCACTAAGTTAAACCTCCGTTATCCATTAACTCCTCTCATTTCATCTGTCTTTGTTTTGACCCTCTTGAATTTTCTCCACTCTTTCCCTGAAAATCATTGATCCCTACAGCTGAAATACTGTTGATCCAAATAACACGAATGACAGTAGCGCAAACACTAACTTAACCGAAATTCTCACATATCTGTAATACGAAAAGCACTGTATACACAAGTGTATGGAACCAAACCTGTGGCTTGTCTTGCTGTTCCAGAGACCCACACCAGCTAAAGGTGAAAACAGAAGGCACCACTACTTTGTTGTACAAGTTTTTTCCTCTTTGTCCTATGATTGATATGGATCGTACGTAGAGGTGTAGTAGTAGGAGAACTCTGTAAATCAGAATCCGTGGTAGGGGAAGTTAGTAGTTCTCTTCTCTTAATTAGTGTACATTTTATGCACTGATCAGCCATAACATTAAAATCACCTGCCAGATGTCATGCTGTGGAAACTCCACCAGTCATCCGAAGGTGTGCTGGGGTATCTGCACCAGGACGTTCACAGCAGATCTTTAAAAGTTCTGTAAGCTGTGTGGTGGGGCACCCATGGATCGAACTAGTTTGTCCAGCATGTTCCGCAGATGCTCAATGGAGAATTTGGAGGCAACACCCTGAACTCTTTGTGATGTTCCTCAAGCTGTTCCTGAACAGTGTTGGAAGTGCTGAAGAAGGGACTGCCATTAGGGAACAGCATCTCTATGAAAGGATGAACTTGGTCTGCAACAACGCTTAGGCAGGTGATATGTATTGAACGTCCACATGAATGTAGAACCCAATGTTTCCCAGCAAAACATCACCTAGAGCATCAGACGTCCTCCTCAGAGCTACCATTCCTCCTGTAGTGTATCGTGGTCCATGTTTTCCCCAGGTAAGCAACTCCAGTAAACCTGACTGTGTAAAGGAACGCATCGTGGTCCAGTTCTGATTCCAGTTGTAAATATTTTCGGTTGGTGGACAGGGGTCAGTATGGGCACTCTGACCCGTCTGCAGCTACGCAGCCTTATACGCAGCAGGGGGCGTTGCATTGTGTGTTCTGACCCCTTTCTATCAGTCGCAGGTTCTTCAGAAATATGTTCTACAGCAGATCTTCTATGGGATAAGACTAGATGGGTTGGTCTTCACTCTCCACAACCTTCAGTGAACCTCGGGGGTCCAGGACCCTGTCGCCGGTTCTCTGGTTCTCCTTCCTTGGAGCACGTTTGGTAGGTTCTGACCTCTGAACACCAGGAACCCCCCACAAGACCTGCTGTGTTGGAGTTCAGTTGTTTTTTCCTTCCAGTATGGACATTTTCAAGAACTGACTGTTTGCTCACTGGCTAATATGATATACACCTCCAGGAGAAACTAGAACCAGACCATCCGTGGTCTAGTCACCTGCCAGTGGTCTTAATGTTATGGCTGTTATGGTGTGTGCATGTGTACACCTTTCGCTGTCTCGTAGGTCTTGTGGCTTCCTGTTTGGTTGTGGTTGGATGCAGTGGCAAGCCGTTAGTAGCCGTTAGCATTTCTTTTCCTGTCTTTCACTTTCTGGTGTGAAACTGGCAGAAACAGCAAAACTTGTTCAGGCTTTAATGTGCATACACTGATTCTCTAGAAAGTTTTAAGTCAAAACCACAGGAATTAACACATTGAAATCAAGCCTGCATGAAAGAATATGTTCAGTATGGATTTAAACTAAATACATTTAAACATGTATTCAGGCAGTGATTTCCTTTCTCTTTTGTTTTGAGTCATTATTCTGAAAAATGCACAGTACAGCAGTAGCTCATGTGGTAACTTGGGTAGTTAAAGCAGAAGTCAATAATGTGTGCTTTGTTCCTTTGGCGTTCCAGTACTATGCTCTGCAGATTCTGGAAACAGTTATTAAAACAAGATGGAAGATTCTTCCAAGAAATCAATGTGAAGGTGAGTGTGACCCCTTGATCTGCTTTCGCTGCTTATTCACCATTTTGCTGCATGTTGTGGTGTGCCTTGAGCGTGTGGCGAGCTGTCGTAAATGCTTGATTAAATGATAGGCTTGCATTGTTTTGACCAAAAGGTGTAGTTTGTAGGATCACACGAATGCCCTAATGTGTCAAAGTGCTTCCAAAAAATACTAATTTGCACCATCTGAGTGGTCAGAGTCCAGAAAACCCTGTAGAAAAAATGTCTTAAATTACGTTTAGCTGCTTTTTGCCTTCTTCAAACTTATTTTATGATCTAAAATAAGTTTGAAGATCTAATATAAACATGATTTTCCATTGTTAAGTGCCCAAAATGAAGTGTAAGCATCTCAAATATGTAAATATATGCTTACTAAAGCTGCCAGCTATAAGATATTAAAGACACTGCGACACAGTCAGATCCTCCCCCCTCTCGACTGAGCTGTGCTCTCTGATACAGAGGTCTCAGTCCTTTGATTTGGTTTATAGAGGATGTAGTGATGGTTTCAGAACTTGTTTTTTGCATCAGATGCAGTCTGGATTAAGTCTTCTGTGTTGCAGCTTTAAGCAGATTCTTTCTACGTGTTGGACTTGACTTTGCAAGCTGCTTTCGTTTGGAGCGGGAACCCTTTTGTTTGCAACGGCCCGAGTTGCCAAGTTGAGCTTTATTCCCTTTTGAAAAAAAAAAAATGCTGGAAGTTTCACGGCTTTTACAGAGTGTTTTCGCTCCACTTGGGCACAGAGAATCATTACTATGCTGAAGGAATTGTCGCAGCGCAACCACAACAGTCTGATTCCTCAAAGCATGCTCAGATGACCAAATAAATCTCTTCAGTTGTCACTAATATCTTACGTAACTTTTGGACAAACCCGCACTTATATCCGACGTCTCAGCACGACTGTGAAGCCAGTGTGTTTGTAACATTGCAAAGGGCTTATTGTGCAACCAATAAATCAAAATATTGCATAAATTGTTTTTCAGAGGCTTAAAACCCTGATCACCCCACCCTTCATAATGATGAGCCAGAAACAATGTTTTAATAATTTGAAGATGGTTCAGGACTCCTGTGCAGTTACCTGTGCAGTGTTGCCAGACTGTGAAAGTAACCTGTTACCGGTGATGTTTTTACCTTTTAGTTGAGTATTTCAGTTATGATTCATTTAAAAACAAATACAAGCCAAGTTAATACGCATAATTTATGCAATACAAAACAAATACCATGCTTCACTTAATATTGATAATTGGTTGTCATCCTCCATTCAGTTACCATGACTCATGATTTACTGGTGTCTGTTTATTACATAAGTGGTATGTATTTATATTGCTTTTATTTATGAGTTACATATTTTAGTTAAGGAATGCAACAATTCATTCAAGAAACAAAAGCAATAATAATTCGAATGGTTTATGTGGTAATATAAAACGTAAATAGGCTGTAATACTACGGATTTATTAATCATAATAATAGGAAGAAGAATGGCATCCAGTAATCAGTACTGAACATGTTTGAAAGCCGCAGCAAATTGTATGAATTATTATTATTATTAACTGAAACTGAATGCAGCTGCTTTCAACAGAGCTTCTTGAAAGTGTCAGTTTCTCATTTCTGTTTTAAAATCTTCGTAAAGCAGCTGCGATTTCAGTCCTCTGGCAAGAATGATGTACCATATGTTAAATATTTTACTTTGAACAGTAACACACATTGATTGTGTATATATGGATGATGATTTCAAATCATATTAACCTTATAACACCCCTGCCATTTTGTCTCAAGTAAAGTGGACTTGTGCTGTGCTGCTCCCCCTACTGGCCCTCATATTCACGGCACTTTGGCTTTGACCTTGGGGACTTTTTATGCTTTTGCTTAACTGAATTATAACCATTACAGTTTTTTTTCATTTTCCCACACTTTCACACGGTTACACTGCTGCCTGCTGATTGCTGGTAACTGAACTTTTGTTATTGGTGCTGAACCCCCAGATGACTCTCATGCTTTCCTCCTCTTGTCTTGTGTGCAGGTATTAAAAAGTATGTCGTCGGGCTCATTATCAAGACATCGTCAGACGCAGCTAATGTAGAGGTGGGTGTATTTCCTTTGGTTTCGGGTTTACAACCTACTGCTTGTGTAGCTGCAGATGATTCTGACATTTTATTGTTATTTTGTTGCAGAAAGAAAAGGTGTACATTGGAAAACTCAACATGATCTTAGTTCAGGTAAGCATCGTTAAAGTGTATTTTAGTTTAAAACGGGCAAGGAAGCAGCATTACATTGTTTTAGCTTGCAGGAACGTTTGTAAATGTAATTGTGTTCCGTCGCCCTTCACGATGGTTCTGTGACTCCTAGATCCTGAAGCAGGAGTGGCCGAAGCACTGGCCCACGTTTATCAGCGACATTGTGGGAGCGAGTCGCACCAGTGAGAGCCTCTGCCAGAACAACATGATCATCCTGAAGCTGCTCAGCGAGGAGGTGTTTGACTTCTCTAGTGGACAGATGACCCAGGTCAAAGCCAAGCACCTGAAGGACAGGTGAGGCTCCTGTAGCAGAGAGAAGTCATGAGGCAGATTTTGGAGGAGGTAGAACACTAAACTGCAGGAACCCTCCCACTGTTGGCTGTTTCACTGTGTTCCTTCATCACTAACCCAGTGTAATCGTCTCCTCCCTGTTTTCTGCAGCATGTGCAATGAGTTCTCTCAGATCTTCCAGCTCTGCCAGTTTGTGATGGTATGTAGTCACACTTCTACATGTGCGGGGTCTACAGCTAGGCCTAGAAATCTGATTTTCCTCGTTTATGTTTTGGAAATGTTTTTATAGTTGTTTAGCTGTTTTTGTTTGTTTGTTTGTTTTTAAATACAGAGCCGGATCTGTTTCAATATTTTCTTGTGTTTCGTTTCTAAGGAAAACTCGCAGAACGCTCCTTTGGTTCACGCCACCTTGGAAACACTGCTGCGGTTCCTGAACTGGATTCCGCTGGGCTACATCTTTGAGACCAAACTCATCAGCACTTTGGTGTACAAGGTGAAACCAGCTGCTCGGGGCCATCCCTGCTTTTGCCAGGGCACGAAAGACAAACAGTAGTCTCAGATCAGCACTCTTCTACAGTGATCACGCTCAGGCCATGTCCACACGTACACGGTGTTTCTGAAAACAAGTTTTTTTCTGTGCTTTGCCCTTGCGTCCACACGTAAACAGTGTTTTGGTTCGGTGTAAAAACCTTGTGAAAAGGTTTTTGAGAACTCCGGCCAAAGTGGCGATTTTTGAAAACTCGGTTTCTGCGTTTACGTGTGGACGAGAAAAACGAAGGTTTTTAAAAACGGACCATTGGCGTCAGACTGTGCGCCGCTCATATGACGTCACAGTATGCGCAGAGTTTCCATCAGGTTTCCATCTACAGTCCCAACGTTCAGATTCCCACTGCTCTCAACCTCGTTAGGAGTTCTGGCCTGTTTCTACTCAGGAGGAGTTTCTGTCCCTCCAGTGTGAAGGACAGAGACGTCAGAGTCGCTTTGGACGCTGTTCTATTTAACACAGACAGTCTCTGGTGATGACGTCCCCCTCCCAGGCTTCTGATTGGTCACCAGTGCTGCACGGTTTAAAGTTATATTGCCACCTGCTGCCTTGCCATGGTTTTGACAGCGTTTCTTGCGATTGTATGGATGGAAATATTTTTGAAAACGTGCTCGTGTGGAGGGTTGTTTGTTTTTGTTTACGTGTGGACATGGCCTCTGTCTCTGTCTTTACCTAAAACTCATACACTTTTTTCAGCCTTGTGTCAATCAGGACTTTTTAATATTTAAGTTTCTCTTCTACTCCAATCTTTTTGTCCCTTCTTGGCAGTTCCTCAATGTCCCCATGTTTCGGAATGTGACTCTGAAGTGTCTGACGGAGATTGCGGGTGTGAGTGTAAGCCAGTACGAGGAGCAGTTTGTGACGCTGTTCACGCTCACCATGATGCAACTCAAGCAGGTAATGCACATCTTCAGATATGCAGGTCTTTCGAATGCAAAGTTAAAACAGATGACTGGCATCACGGTGATGCAAAACAGGCGTGACACGTAATTTGAGGTTAACCTTTCGTCCGGTGATGTGGTTTGCAGATGCTGCCCCTGAACACAAATATCCGTCTGGCGTATGCAAACGGGAAAGATGACGAGCAGAACTTCATTCAGAACCTCAGCCTGTTCCTCTGCACCTTCCTGAAAGAGCACGGCCAGCTCATCGAGAAGAGACTCAACTTGCGCGAGACCCTCATGGAGGTACACACATAAACACATACACCTCAGAGAGTTCACAGAAGTGCACTGAGAGCTTTGTTGCCCCTGATCCAGCTAATCAGCTCATTCTCAGGCCCTTCTTGAACTGGGTGTGTCGGAACAGTTTGCTAAAACGTGGAGGACGGGTGTAATTCAGGATCAGGGGTGGGAATCACTGTTAAAGGTGATTTCTATAACAGAATATAGATGCATCATTTACTTAACGCATCATTTACTTAACGGCAACAATTATTTTATCACGTGTTAACGCAGGTTTTTAAATTAAAAAATAATTTTACTTTGAAAGCTCGTTGGTATTTTGTGCTCGTTTGTGCGCGCAGCACGCAGCTCCACGTCTCGGCTGGTTTTCGCGGGGGTCAGGCGTCCCAGTACTTTTGTCCATATTGTCTGGACAAAAGTATTGGGACACCTGATCATGACACCAATAGACACTTTAATGATTCTGCATTCAGATACAGAGACTTTCATATGGAGTTGGTCCCCTTAACAGCTGCTATAATGTTCTGGACTCTGAGGGAACTTGTTTTTCTATAATAAACTAGATAAAATGTAGTGCGCTGCAGTGGTGAATAGCTTTGGTTTTATATTTGTTTTGATTACATTAATGTTTAAGATTTGCAGAAATATTTGAGCTGTTACTGTGTTAAAGGGAACACTGCTGTTAAAAAGCTCCTAATTAGTTTACAGTGTTTGCGAACCAGATGTTGTTGTTCTTTTGTTCATATGACAGTACTTCAAAAATAAAAGTGTGCAATACACTACTTTTGTATTAATTATTTAATTTTGCAATCGTGCGATTAATTGCGATGAAAAACTGCATGTGTCGTGAAGCCACTAGTGATTCTGTAGCAAAACCTTTTAAGACGAAGATGTTTTTCCAGGCTCTCCACTACATGCTCCTGGTGTCAGAGGTAGAAGAGACGGAGATCTTTAAGATATGCCTGGAGTACTGGAACCACCTAGCGGCCGAGCTGTACAGAGAGAGCCCCTTCAGCACCTCCACGTCACCCCTGCTCTCCGGCAGCCAGCACTTTGACGTGCCGCCGCGCAGGCAGCTCTACCTGCCTGTACTGTCCAAAGTGAGCCCCTCGCACACACATTTACACATGCAAGCACACACACACACACACACACACACACACACACACACATGCTTGTTCCAGTTGTGTTGTTGCATGCTGTGTGCATGTATTAGATGTGGGCTCTTCTGTGTTGAAGGTGCGTCTGCTGATGGTGAGCCGCATGGCCAAACCAGAGGAGGTCCTGGTGGTGGAGAATGATCAGGGCGAGGTGGTGCGGGAGTTCATGAAAGACACAGACTCAATCAATCTCTACAAAAATATGAGGGAGACACTTGGTAAGACAACCACCACGCACTGTCTAGATGTCCTCACTAAAGAAACACTTTACCATATATCGATATCTGCCGTTTGGAATTAAAATCCAGTGTCTACAGCTGGGTCACATTTAAGATTCTGTTCAGAGATTTAAGATTGACCTTTCTGTCCAAGTCTGCACCATGTGGTGAACAGACCCGTATTTTGTACGTGTTTCAGACCAACAAAGCTAGAAGGTTTTCTAACTGACCTTTTGATCTGAAAGCTTAGTAGGAACTGTTAGGGGAAGGAAAAATAAGAGGAATTATGATAAACAGGGTAACCCACAAACAAGTCTGAGCTTATCTCTGGACACAGGAGTGCAACTAACATCAATGCAAACCCATGTTTGATGTCCTGTTGAGGAGAGCTTCTGAGACACTGACCCTCCACTGAACATCTTTCTCTCGCCCTCTTTCCCTCTAGTATACTTAACCCATCTGGACTACGCGGACACCGAGCGGATCATGACGGAGAAGCTCCATAACCAGGTGAACGGGACAGAGTGGTCCTGGAAGAACCTGAACACGCTGTGCTGGGCCATCGGCTCGATCAGCGGAGCCATGCACGAGGAGGATGAGAAGAGATTCCTCGTCACAGTGATTAAGGTATTTTGTCCCTGCGCGTGCAGACACAGACCTCTGTGTCGCTGTACTTGTATGTTCATCCAAAAAAACTCCAGCAAATTTACCGTGTACCTCTGTCAGGACCTGCTAGGGCTGTGTGAGCAGAAGCGTGGGAAAGATAACAAGGCCATCATTGCCTCCAACATCATGTACATTGTGGGCCAGTATCCACGATTCCTCCGCGCACACTGGAAGTTCCTCAAGACTGTGGTCAACAAACTGTTTGAGTTTATGCATGGTAAGTTTCACAGCCTGACAGATTGGCAATCGATGGCTGCAATGCCAGTTTTCTCTCTCTCGCTCTCACTCACTCACTCACTCACTCTGTTTCTCTCTCTCTCTCTCTCTCTCTCATATATATATATATATATATATATATATATATATATATGTGAAAGTATA
>JBBIGA010000001.1:37632981-37644109 GCA_037576975.1 Alestes dentex | reverse complement strand
GGAGTCTGTATTTTATGCTGTTTGGGTGCAGGAGTCTGTATTAGACACTGTTTGAGTTCAGGAGTCTGCATTTTACAGTGTTTGGGTGCATGAGTCTGTATTTTACAGTGTTTGGATGCATGAGTCTGTATTTTACAGTGTTTGGGTGCATGAGTGTATTTTACAGTGTTTGTGTGCACGAGTCTGTATTTTACGCTGTTTGGATGCAGGAGTCTATATTAGACACTGTTTGAGTTCAGGAGTCTGTATTTTACACTGTTTGGGTGCAGGAGTCTGTATTTTACACTGTTTGGGTGCATGAGTCTGTATTTTACAGTGCTTGGGTGCATGAGTCTGTATTTTACAGTGTGTGGGTGCAGGAGTCTGCATTTTACAATGTTTGGATGCAGGAGTCTGTATTTTACACTGTTTGAGTTCAGGAGTCTGTGTTTTATGCTGTTTGGGTGAATTAGTCTGTATTTTACACTGTTTGGATGCAGGAGTCTGTATTTTACACTGAGTTCAGGAGTCTGTATTTTACAGTGTTTGGATGCAGGAGTCTGTATTTTACACTGTTTGAGTTCAGGAGTCTGTGTTTTACGCTGTTTGTGTGAATTAGTCTGTATTTTACACTGTTTGGATGCAGGAGTCTGTATTTTACATTGAGTTCAGGAGTCTGTATTTTACAGTGTTTGGATGCAGGAGTCTGTATTTTACACTGTTTGGATGCAGGAGTTTGTATTTGTCGTGAAACCTTTAATAAACTCTCTTTCCATTGACTTCCATTTAAAGATAATTATCTTTTGGCAATACAGTTGTGGTCCAGTGTAATCATTCAAGTAGGTGCAAATAGAAGGAGTGTATTATAGAGAATGTCTGATGGCAGAAAAGTGTGTGTGTGTATGAGTGAGTGGATCAATCAGTTCAGAGTTACTGCCCCTCATGTCTGGTTTGGGAAAAGATCATTTGACTGCTCAGTTCTCTAAGTGCTGGGGATTTTCCCTCCTTAACAGGCGATTCAGCCCTGTTATTAATACCCCGATATTAGTAAGCGGCAAAACATGCCCTGATTTGAAGGATGTGTGGGTGTTTGTTGGAGAGCCGGGCTGAGGTGGCTCAAGCACAGCCTGACAGGTTTCTAATGAGCATGATGCCGTCCTTTAGGGACTGTGTGAGTGTGGGATAGAGTGAATTAGACTGAAAGTGTAGGTTGTCTATGGTTAATAAGTGTTTTCAGTCCTGGATGTGGCTGAGCTGTCTGACCACGATCCTGGCCACAGCTATGCACCGTAACCTGAACCTTTCCTACACACTTCTTCAAACCACCGACATCTGACACACTTGAACATGCCTTTATTTAGTCGCATGCACTGAATTTTTATTGCGATTTTACTGTTATATATTGTGATTGCGATGCCTTTCACAATATCATCACTTTTCTGGACTTAGCAAGGCTCAGAATCTGTAAATATTGTTTTAAATCATACATTTACTCCACCATCCATACAATCCATACATGAAAAATAAGCTACAGGATGTTTTCAAATCACAGTTTAGGTGAACACATTTAAAACACCTCCTTATTCTGGCTACAGCAGTTTAGCTCCACCCTCTCATGCACTGATTCACCAACGCCTTTAACAGTTAAAAATTTGACTTTTGTTGGATTACATGAAGACCTCGATTCATCAGAACACCCAGTAACTCACCTGGAGCTGTGACTGGTCAGCCTGTGTGAAACATTGTGATTGGTTAGAAGCTCATTTGCATACTGCAGCCTGTTGTGATTTCAAGATTTCAAAAAACTATTTCAAATACTAATTCGATTAGAAGACAATATATTGTGCCGCCCTACAGTCCTGACTTTCTTAAAGGTGAAGGCCTAAAGAAGTTCTGACTAACGTTCTCCCCGACCCACTGAATTTTTATCAGGCCTCGTATGGGGAGGCTGGTTTTTGCACTGGCACCGGCGTTCTGGGGCGGCTTCACTGGGCAGGAAGATCTGAGAGTGTATAGGCACTGGCTGTCAACACGGTAACTCTATCCAAACTCGGCGAGGGCAAAGTTCTCCAATCAGTCTCTTCAGAAAACGATTCAACATGTTGCGAAACCCCACGTTGCAGTCGTTGTTTTTGATTCTAACATTGATATGTTTCATCCCCAGAGCTTATTTGTTTAGTCTGGGATTAACAGTGTAGCTGTTTGTAGGACCAGAGTCGGACATCAACTAATGAGCTCAGAGTGTGGTTATTTAAAAGCATTGATCACTTAGAATTTGGGAGCAGTAATCAGGAGTCAGGCTTTCAGGTTCAGAATTCAGATTTGGGTTTGATTTACCTGGACTGAGAGGATTCATCCAATCATTGCCTGTGTTTAATGTCCAACCACTTTATGTTGAGCATAAAAAAGAACTGAGAGAAACCCAAGACTCAAAAACAAGGATCATGAAAAAAACCCCACTGAGACGAATCAAGACTCAGAAGGAAAAACTCCCTTAGAGTTTAAGAAGAACCACTGAGACCAAGACTAAAAAAAAAAAACTACCCAAGACCAGAAGAAGATCAGTTGAGAGGAACAAAGACACAAAAGGTAAAACTCCCTGAGAACTTAAAGAACAACCAGTTTGAGGAACCAAGATTCAAAAGGACTCCTTAAGAGTGTGAGGAAGAACCACTGAGAGAAACCAACACTCAAAAGATAAACTCGCCTAAAGCATGAAGAAGAACCTCTGAGAGGAACCAAAGCCCAACAGGTGAAACTTCCTAAAAGCATGTAAATGAACTACTGAGAGAATCAAGACTGAAAAGGAAACACTTCTTAAGAACATGAAGAAGAACCAGTCTGAGGAGCTGAAATTCAAGAAGAGAAACTCCTTTAGGAGCTTTAGGAACCACAGAGACATGTGACTCAAAAGGAGAAACTTCTTAAGAACATGAAGAAGAACTACTGAGAGGAACCAAGACTCAAAAGGGGATCTTCATCTGTGCTGCGCTGGACTGGGGTTAGGATACAAGTAGGACAGATTTATGTCCCTTTTGAGTCTTGGTCTTCCTCTGTGTTTTTTATGCTGTTAGGGACTTTCCCCGTTTTTGAGTCTTGGTTCTTATCAACGGTTCTTCATGTTCTTTGAGAGTTTCTTCCTCAGTGGAGCTCATTAGGAAGCTGCATCCACCGTTCTGGAAAACAGCTTTGGTATGATGACCGTCGTTTACCCTTTGTAGTCTGAGGGGGTCACCACATAAACCCATGACCTACAGATTAGTTACATCATATATCCTGAATCATTTATAGCAGAGACTGAACGATACACTTTAAGATGCATTACTGAATAAACTGAGGTTACAAATAGAGCTGAACTGAGTTCCTCACTGTGACCTAGAGCATCTACTGAATGAAATGTACTGACAATATAAACATCCCCAGATCTGTCAGTCCTGGTTGTGAGAAAATGGATCTGAGGGTTCTCTTTGAAAGGATATTGATGGATTTTGGAAATTTGGGAAGATTTGGGAATCCGCCCCCCAAAGCCTTTCTGCTGTTTTTTTATTATTATTATTCCACACTGCGCTCTTTCACTCCGCACTCAGACGATCAAATCTTATTTTCTTCTTTGGCAAACCCATACGTTCCTAAATGAGGTGATGACAAAGGGCCCCTTGACTCTCCTACTCTCCATCTCTCTCTCTCTCTTTCTTTCTCTTTCTTTCTCTTTCTCTCTCTCTCTCTCTCTCTCTCTTTCTTTCTCTTTCTTTCTCTTTCTCTCTCTCTCTCTCTCTCTCTCTTTCTCTCTCTCTTTCTCTCTCTCTTTCTCTCTTCACTTTTTCTCTCCCGTGTATATGTGAGGCAGATGTGTTGTGGGGAAAGTGTCCAAATGGCTCTCAGCACCCTCATGCACTGGAGGCTCTGGAGATTAAGGAGCCCGTGTGGGCATCGGCCCTGACGGGAGGTAATTACATGATGGAGGGATTTAGTCCAAAAGTTGGTTGTTGATCTCGGGGACATCTTTCGCTTGTTTTAGTGAGTGTTTTGGTGCACGCGTCTTCTGGGAAGTGCTCATAGCGCTGTGTTCTGAAGCACGTTATTTGTGTTATAGACCCTCATCACACTTGAAAGCGCGCCACGTCTGTCCCGCACGACTGCGAGCCCCTCCGATTCGTCAGCGCAGCCGTCCTGTTTGTTTGCGTCTGAAGAACAGAAACAAAAGCTCCGACATGTCGTGCGACTTTATACGCCTTGATCTGCGGCGTCAACAGACTTCTGTCGGCAATCAGTGCTCGGAAGCGGCGACTCATGCTGATATCAGCACTCTCGGCCCGCTCTCCGGAGCCACCGCCTGCCAGACACGCTGGTGTTTGTGGTTGGGGAGGTTTCTGAGAAATCAAATAGTTCCAAACGTGCTCAGAATTTATTTGTACATTTTCCAAGCCCTCTTTATCTGCTCAAACAGGCTTCTGTACCCACGTATATCACTGACGTCCGTTCTGATTTTTTTTTTTCCTATTCAAAAACTGGCTGAAACACTTAATCTTCAAAAAAAAAAATGGGTGGGGCTAGTCTTAAAAGATCAGTTTTTCCTGTTCTATGTCTCAACTATTTGTAGAGCGCCCTCTATGAATAAAAATGATTATTATCATTATTAGAGGTATGTTTAAACAAGTTGGGTTTTGTGACATTAGAAATCTAGTAAGTTCAAAACACGCCTCACCCACCATGATGTCCCTGACCCGCTGGGGCTCTGAGAGTCTTTAATAAAGTGTAACAGAACAATGCTTTCATCTCTTATATCTGGACTATTTGACAAATAAAAGATAGACCCATTTGAATATTGAAATATTATCTGGAGACCTAATTTGCTTTGGCTGAAAGCATGATGATTGTCATACAGTTATCATGCCTCATTTTCACACCATGCTTTTTTTTTTACAACAAATTTTATAACCAATTTTATAAACAACTCAGTCGTTCGCTCATGGGAGTGGTGCTTTTTAAATTAGGCATGTCTGGGTGTTGTCGTGTTTGCTTAAAGCAGCAAAATGACACTATGGTTTGACCAACAAAAACCAACAAAAGTGGGTGCATGAACACAGGTACCTGTGAAACATCAAAAAACAATTATATAATAATAATCATTGTCATTAAAAAATCATTGAAGTCCATTATCAGAATTTTGTATGGACTATGGTCTGTTTGACTGATCGACACGCACGGGCATTTAAACACACCAGGTTGTGGCTGTTCGTCATAACATTCTGCAAAAAGTGGAGGAAAAGTTCAGTATTAATGCAGAGGCAGCGATGTGCCATGCACCAGCAGGTCCGTTTCCTCCGCTGAAAACTGATCTGGTTTACCAGATAAACATATCATTACAAAAGCAACCCACCACAGCTCCACCCCCGCCTTTTAGAGGTCAGGTGATGTGCTGTTCTGATCGGTTTATTACACGTTTATTGCTCAAAACACACTTCTGAATAATTAAGAGAGTTGGAACAATCCTTTCGTGCTTCACGCTGAGCATCTATAAATGTTATTTGCGCCTTGAGCTTTATGCTTTGCATTAGACTGTGAGAACAGAGCCCCTGTACTCGGATTATGTTCAGCTTCTAGTTTTGCTGTGTTTTGGGCTCACCTGTGTTACTTCCTTTGAAGCGCCCACGTGTTGGAACATTAGAAACCGATAACTGTCCCGTATAAACGAATCAAACCATAAGAGCCCCTGGGGTCAGCGTGTGGTTCCCGCGTGTGAGGGGTTGAATCAGCAGACTGCTGAGCTTCCCCACATCCGGCTCTAATAACCTTCACATGGCGCTCTCTCTCAGACTGTTTACACGGCCGCGGCGTATCTCGGCGCTGGTGTAAGCAAAGCCCTAATTATTTTTCCCTGCCGCACCGCAGACAGAAAAGGCCGCTTCCTGCCGAGCTCACGGCTCTGCCGCCGCTGCGCTTTGAAGGGGGGCCATGTTTATTTGCACGCTGGGGGAAGGGGAGGGGAGACTCCGGGGCTGCTGGGAGAGTAAACAGCGGCCGAGGCCTGCTGGAGATGAGCGCTGGACGGAGACGCGATTCTTCCCTGCCACTGGAGTCTAAGCACTTCTGCGGTCGCTCTCTTATCCGTGAGCATGTGATAAACAAGGTCATGCTACCTGATGTCTCCAAGCTTTCAGGTTCACGCAAGTACTCTTTTAAATGGGATACACATCCAACCAAGCAGGTCGGTTCAGCCAAAGCAAGAGGAGGTTTATTTCACGAATGAATTGATGTGAACTGACCGCGGCTGGCTAGGGGTAGATTCCTTGCCTGGACCTCATTAGACCAATGAGGGTCCTTGGACAAGGCTCCTAACATTACATTTGCCTCTGTGATGGATTGGTGACCTGTCCAGGGCTTTTCCTGGAATAGGCCTCCAATACCCCCCGACCTGTCACTCAGGTTCAGGATAAGTGGTTCAGAGAATGGATGGATGGATGGAATTTCTAAGCTTAACACATTGGAAAAAATAAACAAAAACCTTTTGAACAGCCCACATTATTTTCTCCAAAATGTTGTTTTAATAAATACGCAGTGATTGTGTGGCAAAATGCAGAAGTGTAGAGTGTAGGAACTAATTTTGGGCAAAAACATCATTTGAGTAGGGGTGCCAAACTGCTGCTCTGGAAAAGAGTGCCTGCCAGATACCATAAATGTAAACATAATTTTAAAACAATCCTCGTGACAAACTGATAAGAGATCAGCACCATTAATAAAGAATGGAGAGAAATTGTTGCTAATACTGTTAATATCGTGAACCAATTTCAGTCAATTTACCCAACCAAAGTTTACGATTTCTTTCTTTCTTCTTCAGGATGTTCTGGAAACTAGCCTTGCCTGCCATCCTGGCCGCTGCCACTCTTTGCGCATCCATGGAAACCAAGAAGCCGCGCCCTAGAGGGTCCATCCCCTCCCCTTACAAGACGAAAGGCAATGAGCTGGCGTCCTCGCCTTCCGTCGCACTCTCATCGCTGCCACAGCAACCGCCAGTGCGGCGGCAGAAAGGTAAGCAGGACCTCCTGTCGTCGAGTCGCGAGGCGCTGGTGGTGACCGAGAGGAAGTACCTGAAGAGCGACTGGTGCAAGACGCAGCCGCTGCGGCAGACAGTGAGCCTGGACGGCTGCCTGAGCCGGACCGTCGTCAACCGCTTCTGCTACGGCCAGTGCAACTCCTTCTACATCCCCCGCCACCTCACGTCCCGCTCCCACTCTCCTGCCCATCGCAGCCGGAGACCCGCTGAGCACGACACCTCCTTCCAGTCCTGCGCCTTCTGCCGGCCACACAGGATCACCACGCTAACCGTGCGCCTCCACTGCCCAGGGCTTCAGCCGCCCTACCGCCACCGAAAGGTGCAGCGAGTCAAGCAGTGCAGGTGCGTGTCCGTCAGCGTCAACGACGCCTACTGACCGAGGGTCCTGTGACCCAGGGCAGGGACGGCTAGACCACCAGACTGGGCTGGTTCTCAATGTTCAACTGATAAAGGTCTTCACAACATGATGGACAAGGCTGATGGGGCATCAAGTGACTGAGAAGAAACGTCTCAGTTGAGCTTTGAACTCAGTCGGAATGAACTAATGATGCCTGCGAGGTCAATCCTGACCATTTTTTGGCCCGAATGGTCAAAAAAATCACCAGGAACAAGAAGAACAAGGATGGAGGTTCTTTTCAGATGGAACTTGATCAGAAACTGTTTGGTGGCCTGAACAAAACCACTTGCGAATTCAGATATGGAATTCAGGTCATGTTTGGCAAATAAATGTCAATGTAACATTAACTGGTTCTGTCAATTGATGCAACGTGTCCAGTCCAGCTGGATGGAAAACTCATTGCCAACATCAGACATGAGAAGATTGGACATTTGCATCGGGTGAAATACTAAGCCCCAGTATTTATCACAAAATCTAATCAACGTGTTAAGTAAATGACAACATTTGATTTAAAAAATTGCAATAAAAGTATATATCACAGATTTTTACTTTAGTACATTTTGAATGTATGTATACAAAGTACAATTAAATATGATCTTTATATAATAAGTATATAAATTGTACCGTAGGCCATGACTTGAGCGTTGCAAAGTATGGTTTTTAAAAGCTTTAAAAAAGTTTTATAAAGAGTTTCACTAAAGGCGGGGGCGGCTAACTAATGGTGTATGCAGTGGATACAGGGATTTTTGTGTAATTATGAATATAATATCACAATATAATATCACTTTAATGAAGTAAATGTACACAAAATACTTTCATGTTCATAACTTTTCATTATTTAATTAAAAAATACATATCATTTAATTTAAAAAATACCATTGTACACAATCCCCAGAAGAGTCACAAACTCTTTTACATGAAGTGAACTGATGAAAGTCTCTTTATGGTTAATGGGAAGCTGAGCCTTACTGAGCAGATGCAAAATAACACCTCGTCATATGAAACTGAATCAGAAGACAAAAGCACAGTCTACATTATATGATGTCCACGTTTAAACAGTTCTGCAGAACAAGAAAGCTCTACTTATTAACATACAGTCAAGGTTTCTTTGAAGGCAGGGACCCAAGAGGGAATATGTTCAGACTGATCCAGATATCAGCATAAAATGGATTTTTCATTTTGGTGGTTTGAGGGTCAGACATAATCCTGGTGTGTGGAGAAAATTTCACAACAAATTGTGGCTTGTTGTGACCTTTTTGTAAATTTATGCTGAGAGGGAAAAGAGGGTCATTTCAATGTAATGAGAATTCATTCCTGTCCAAGTCACTCTGAACGGTTTGTATTGGCTCATTAATTATGAAAAGCTGAGATGATGGAAAGAGCAGCTGGAGACTCCGGATGATGTTATAATGATTCTTCTAGTCTCTCTCCTCTCTCTCTCATATTGTCTCCCAGTGTCCAGGGTCCAGTATGATTTGATTTGATCCAGTATAGTATTGGCTTCCCCTCTTTAGACACACCCACTAAACCTGTTGAACCAGGTGTGTTTGCGCAGGAAATCCGCAAACTGTGCTGGACACCAACCATCCAGGATCAGAGTTCATTCCATAATGATACGTCCAACAGTTTTGGATATGAAGAGGTTTGCAAAGAAAAAGCTGAAGTATGATGGAAAATTGGTTATTATTTCTGTAATAAAGCTGACATTAATCGTAGTACAAAACTGTTTTTCTTGGCATTTCTTAGAACTGGTATTTCAACCTATATTCCAATCACACTACTGATGCACTGTGTTTTTTTTTTCAATATTGGTATGGTTCCAATGTCAAAACATCTGTTAATATCTGATGTAGTGCCTGTATATTCAGATTTTTGATCGGTTGATCAGGGGCCAAGTATAGAGTTTTTAAAAATGAGATTTTGTGATTGAGTTGTTCCTGTAATGAATGAGGAGAAAAAGTGGAGGGTCGAGTCGCCTTAAAAGTGTGTGGCGGAGAGAGTCTGCAACGTCATGGCTACACCACCGGAAAACGACAAAAAGTGGAGCAACAAGTTACTCTTACAGATGTCAAAACCTAAAGCTGAGGTCAGTTATAAAAGATGTGTGTCACTGTTTGTTGTGGTTTAATTAAACATAATCAGTCTGTGAACTTGGCTGTGTGCACTTTACCCACCCATTTTCAGGCTAGAACAGTTCGCTTCACCCATTTTCAGCCAACCTTAACCATAAATGGTTTGGTAATAGCTAGCGAGTTAGCGCTCCACCTCTGTGGTCTAGCGGCATGACATAGTGTGTTAAATGAAGAAAATTAGAAGACTGCCGGTTCGAATACATGCTGAATCGCATTTTCTCACAGTGATACAATCCAGTTACAGAATGAACTTTGGTCCTGTAGGGCTGGACAGTTTGGTGATGTTTCCCCTTCTTTAACACTCCCACTAAACCTGTTGAAGCAGGTGTGGCTGAGGTGAACTACCAAACTATGCTGGTTCCCAGCAAACCAGGATAGGAAGGGAAGCAAAACATGTTCAAATGGCCTCAAACTGTGAAAATGCTCCTGGAGTCTTTGTCCCAACTTCTCATGATTGTCATGTGTATCTGCAATTGAGTTTAAAGCTACAGCTCTTAATTTGAAATTTGGCTAAGAATGTGTTCATTTTTCATTTATTTGAATGCAGTTATTTTTTGTAATTCATAATCATTACTGGAAACACTCATTTTATGTCTTATGTAAATGATCATGGCAGTGAAAGTGCTTTTTTAAGGCATTTGTTTTTGCTTGATCAACCTTGTCCAGTGTTTCTCAGCCTGTTCTAACACACTCAGTCCAGGACAGTTAGATGATGAATGGAAGCAGAAAACTTCAGTGCTTCAGAACTTCATACCTTCTCTGAAGGACAGCTGCGATAGAGGAACTGCATAATGGCTTAAGTCTTATGGCTATGTCTTCTTATCATAAATACACAAGAACAGTGTGACCTGCGATTGGCATCCACAGGTTAGGAACGAGCTCTTATTAGGAAAAGTCTAATGCTACTTCAGTACATATAAAACCTTGCATTGTTCTGAAAGTGATGGCTGTTACGTTGTCCTGAAGCACCACCGCTCTCCTGTAGAACTTCACATCTTCTGCCCCAGTTTGGCTTTCTGTTAAACACGAAGAAAGAATGAGACACTCAGTTTGTAACAGAAGGGACAGAGATGAACACCCACAACTCGACATCCATCCAAGTTTAGTCTTATCTGAGATCACAGTAAAAATGAAATTTTGTCTTATCTGAGATCACAGTAAAAAAAAAAAAAAACTGCATAAAGACATGGCGCTCTTAAAACACCATACTGCAACATCTAGGATTCACACTGTCCACAGTTCCAGCACTGGACAAATAAACCAGAGCTGTGACCTCAACAGCAGCACTTCATTCTGTGTAAAGGACTGTTTTTCCCACCAATTCCCACTGTTTTTCCCCACTATTTGCCATTAGAGAGAACCCTCAGATGATGCAGTCATCACTAACTTGAGTTTCTTACTTGTAGTAATAGAAACTATGTGACATTTTAAACTTATGTACAGTACTGTGCAAACATCTTGAGCCACCATTCATTTCTCAAGATTATGCTGTATGTTAATGTGTTCTTGAGGAACAGTTCTCCAGGCTTCCTGAAGGACTTTCAAAGACTCTCATTTCCAGTCCAG
>JBBIGA010000001.1:37554420-37573070 GCA_037576975.1 Alestes dentex | reverse complement strand
GATCAGCCAAGTTTAACGAGTACCGATCGAGTCATAAAATGTGATTATCGGCCGATACCGATCTTCGGCCGATCGATTGGAGCATCCCTAACAAATATACAAGGAAAATGTGGACATACTGCCTTAAACATTTTGCCTTTGGCAGCTTGGTATATCTAATACACACAGACTCATTGCACTATCTATGACCTTTAGCCTGTGGCCTTTAGCTCATGACTCCTGACCTGTTCTTGTGGCGGAGAACGGAACTCCTTGGTCTTACGGGCCGTGAGAGCAGCCGACATGTTGAGCGCCTCCATGACCTCATTGTATCTGAACCGCTGGTTGTCCTGGAGATGACCCACAAAGTCATCAGCGAATGCCACCACAGCCTCGACCCTGTGACGTACCTGACAGTCGCATAGATACTGCAGAAGATGACACAGCTGAGAGAGAGAAAAAGAGCGAGAGGGAAAAAAAAACAGTAAAATAAAAGTAAGAGGATGAGACTTCTGGATACTATGCTGTGACAAATAAATGCCAAACTGTGCAATAGTTTCTTCCCCTAAGCAGTCCAGCTCCTGAACACCACACTGCCCCCCCAACTCTCTCTGGACTCTGGTCTCTTCACACTCAGATTTGAATTTACACACACACACACACACACACACACACACACACACCCCTAAACCACTTCCTACCCACCTCCCCACTTACACAGACACTTTATTGGACAAAAGACAAGGTACAAGAAGATCCTTATGTTAAACTGTATTATCTTTTGCATACTGAATAGATTGAATGAAAGAAATGGAAACAAATGTTTTACTGCGACAGGCTGCAAAGTGCCTAAAGATAAAGGTGTTCCAACCACACAGCATTCAGCACTACCAGTATACTGATCACCACCTGATCATCTGGAATCATCTGCTCCTGTTTCTTCACTGGTTCAGAAGTTCTTCGTTCTGCTTGAACGATTCATATGTAGGTCACTATGTGTCTTAAACAAAAAACATTCTTCTAAAACTGGAACTCACACACACACACAGAGTACTGTGTCCCCCAGTTATACAGTCCTTTTAGAACAGTGATTTTCTACATTTTAGCATTATGCTTTATTTTAACAAATATACTTATTTATTCATACACTGATTTCGCACATTCAGCCCATCTGACCATATGTGCTGCTGTGTCTGCACCACATGGTCCAAAGAGGACTTCATTTCTCCTCCGTTGGGGGCTTCACTTGACTTGACAATTAAAATTATTTACTCATCAATTACAAAACTGTTTATGGTGCTTTGTATATACACTAGTTTTGTAATAAAATCCAAAGACCTACCTGGAGTTTAACTGCCTCTGGAAGCTTCATCTGTAGCTCCAGTAAAGGAACAACAAATCTCACTCCGTCTTCATCTTCTATCACTCCATTATCCTCTTCAGCCACATCACCAATTTTTCCTGTGTAGCTTTCTCTCATATAGTCAGAAGGCAAGATGAGAGCAAGAACACACCTTAGGTTTGAACCCTGAAACACACCCAAGAGGAGTAGTGTGTGTAGCAGCTGGAGGAGAGGAACAAGCAGTAGCTCCATGCTACCTCCTACAGGATCTCTCACACACTGCCCCGCTGCGTACACCGCCTCCTCCAGCATTGCCACAGTAATAGCCTTCAGGACGTCCAGTGGGAACTCAGGACTATCCTGGCAAAAGCCAGTCTGGACTGTGTTGTTCACGCTGATAAAACAAAGTGGAGCAAAGTGTGTTTGGGGTTGCAGTGAAGTGTTGATCCCACTTCCAGGGAGGCTTTGGTGTTTCCCGTTGCTTTCGAAGAGAACAATGTTCCGTGTGGCATCAGTCATAGGCACAATGTACTCTTGGGCGGTGGCCCGCCTTGCACTGGTGTAGGCACTGAGATGGACATTGGTTAAAAGGGCATAGAAACCTGCTCGCAAGGGTCCAGGCATACTAAGACACTGCAAAGAAAAGAGGAGCTGCGATTGGTCCACATAACTGCACAGTGCGTGGCTCACATGTGTGTTTCCATGGGCACAGAGGGCGGAGTAGAGACGGAGGGTGTGTTCATGAAATTTGAGCAGGGAGTTCAGTTCAGAGAGTTCGAGAATGTCAATGCACCTGAGAGAGGGAAAGAACACCCACAGAAAAATTAATTCATTAAAAGACATCCCGAAATTGAAGGAAGAACAAGCCACTAGCAGCCAATTCAATTAGATTTCATTTTTCTTTCATTTGTGCAGTCCCTGGCTGCTACAGTTTGTACTAGCTAAAGTCTCTGTACTGTTTTGTCTGACAATCTTAGTTAAAGTACATTACAATTTAAGAGAGTTCAAGAAAGACCAATCATAAAACAATTTAAAAACATGGTAGAACATAATTATATTATTGTATATTATTGTATTGTGCAATGATTTCTTTTAATCTGACCTGTCTTCCTCAGGGATGTGCAGAGTCATGACCTGTAGGCTCTCTGTGCATTGTGCTCTCCAACCAAGTCTTTCCTCTATCCGAGTCAGCTTCACCTCAGAGTTGTGGTCTGGTAAACGTGTCCATCTTGCACGCACCAGACACTGCACCATCAGCCTTGGAGGACACTGAGGCCCTGAGTTATTCCTCTCGCTCCGAAACACACCAGCAGACAATGGTAATACACCCTGAGAACAGAAAATAATTTCAAAATTTTATCAGTTGCTTGTGTCATGTAAGAGATAAGATGAATACTAGTCATGGTTATATGCATGTAGCGTTTGTCAGCATCTGTTTTCTTTTCAAAGGATATCAAACTTGGGCAATTTAGTAAATTAATATTTACATTTAGCCTGAGGCTTTGTCTATCTATGAAATGTTTTACTACATTTACCTTAATCCGTCCAAGCTCAAACTGGAAGACATCAGGGGTGGTAGCTTTGGCAAATACAGCTGGAAATAGCTTAGCGCCTGGCTCCACCTAGGGAGGCAAAGAACAGCCTATCAAACCAACTACATGAGAATAGATGGAAACGTTAGCTTTGTCATGCAAAGTGTAAAGGAAACCAATTCTCACACTTTGTGATGAAGAAAAAAATGGGGACAGCAGCAGAACTGCCTTTAAAGTAGTCAGTATGGTGTTTGTTTACAATGCACTAGGTCAGGAGAGGCACACCTCTCCAAAGAAAACATTCATAATACAACCTTATATATGTGTGTGAACATTACATCTAAACTTATAAACAAATAAGCATTTTAAGATGTGTGATAAAACTAATAAACTTGAAATTGAAATATGGTTTATGCAGTCACCTCACAAATCTCATAGCAATGTTGGTTGTGAGGTCACCTTGCAAAATATTACTGAAATACTTCAATTGGTGTTACCTTGAAAAAGGTTCCCATCTCCTTTCCATTAGCAGTGAAAGTAAGAAGGCCAGTCACCGTGTCAACCAGACAGCCAACCTCTAGCCCACTGCTACCGCGGCTATGAGAGAGACTGCTCCCCTCTGCTGCACATACCATGTAACAGCAACCGAGTTTGACACTGCAGGGTACACATGCACACACATTTTAAAAACACAGTTAAACAGCACTACACAAAACCTGTTACCCAGCATTCTTCTAGAACAAATGTACACTATCAGAGGCACAGCAGTATCACTAACCTCTCAAGAACTTTGCCCCACTCATCACCAAGTGTTACTATCACAGTTCTTACTGCATCCAGATCAAAGGTCTGCTCAGGTGGGTGAAAATTTGTGGTTACCCACCCCACCCAGACACAAGAAGGTTCTTGGCCATGTAGGATCTTCACAGAATAGTAGTACTGCAAAGGTAGCAAAAACGGCAATAAAGAAAAGAGCATAAAGCAACCTCCAACATCATGATAATGACACCTTTCAAAATTATAACTCAAAATCGGTTCAGAACCAACATCAAAATCAGTCAGACTCATAACATCACAACTGCTAACTAATATGACTATGTCTATATGTCTACAATGTGTTCAAAATCTTACTTTAGTGCAGTTGGAAAGGTGATTATAATCGCCCCTATCGATCGCCAGCACTTCCTCGAGTAGCCGGGCGGAAGAACCACTAGTGTTCAACTCCGGCTTCTTCTTCAAAAGAAATCTGCACCAAAGCACCAAACAGTTAACAGTTGATTTGACAGAAATTTTTGATACTCCTTCCCACAAGTAGGCCTCACGTATAGTAATCTATGAAGGCTCTTGCTTAAACAGATTAAGTCAGTTTTGTTACTTTCTTTAATAAAATATGGATCAACACAGGCCTCCAGTGGACAAGAGGCTACTTGTATAGAGTGCACTGCACTGCAAACTGACCGCTGTTTGAGTTTGGACGGCTTCTCTTGGGTATGGTCCTTGTGGTGGTTCAGCTCATCTCTGCTTCCTGTGTGCCTGTGTGCCGACTTCATTAACACTTCAAAGTCAGACTCCACTTCTATTTCTTCAGGATCTCTGACATGGTGGACCACAGCAGTTGGGGGAACAGCACCCTCGGGTGGTTTCGAGAACACTTGTGCACACTGAATGGGCAAGCTCAGGCGATAGAATTCCACATCAGCAGTGAAGTTGTCTGGTGCCCCTGCTGACATTTGCGTAACCCTCAGACCTGGTGGGTGGTCTAGTGTTCCATCAATGCAAGTCACCTGCAAACATGCCAAAGCTTGATGAATAATGGGGTCCCACATTTCTAATTCAGCTATTCTGGTATAGACTATCCGCAGCTACAACACTCAGCTTCACTTAAATGCAGGTAGGCTGGGTTAAAACACTGCAGACCAAATGGGAATATGCACATTTTTGTGACAACATAACCAAGATGAATTCAAAAGGGCTATTCCTGCAGCTTGATTTTCATATATAGTCAGCGGTAACTGGGTGTGAACACCACATGAAAGCAAGGGAAAACTTGTTCCTCTCTTATACTGGAGACTAGGGTTCTATGATGGTTCCCCTCAATGCAGTGCTACAGAAAAGCTGTGTGCACTAAATCTAATATAGAAAAGAATGTTTAATGATTAAGCTGATAATTAATCGGAGTACAAAAGTTTTTCAAACCAAAAGTAGTTAAAGTATCCTTTGAAAATAAACAGACTGAATTTGTTCATAGTTATTTAATAAAAGCACATAGCTTACCTGTAGATGAGGATGGTTCTCTAGTACAGACACAAACAGAGGTTCTTTCCAACTCAGCCACAGAGGCGGGTCTCTGCTCATATTAAACCCAAAAGGCTGGTACCCTTCCTGAAGCCCACACACACTGAAGTATCTCAGAGAGTCTACCTGACGGCCAAAATTTAGCCGCCCCACCTGGTTCACACCCAAACTACACACAGGTAGGAAACCTTGGGTACAAAGGATCAACAATTGGTAAAAAGAATGTCATGTTTAATCCAAAACATCATTTTATCAATGTAACAAGTGTGTTATTATTATATTACTATGTAACTGTCACTTACTCATAAATGTTCACTGTAATTAAATATGATTATTTACTCCTGATATTTCACAGTCATAATGTTCTGTTTGGATTCCAGCTAGTATTAATAGTAGTAATAATATTCATTCAATTGAGAAATTAAAATATGGCCCTTGTGATTTAAGAGGTTATTATACATGGCTGATAAAAACTCACCACCAGATACACTGAAGTCTTTGCAAGCAACCTCAGAGCCGCAGCTGTTCAGTTGTAGCTCTCCATTTAGAGTGATCATCATGGTCTTCTGAGTTAAATTCAACAAGCAGCCAATCACGTCACCCTTCTGCCAGAGATGGCCCAATCGCGAGGCACTGACATGCCACCACTGACCCTGCAAGGGAGAAAGAAACAGAGAGAGTAGAACTGTACCAATTAAACATATACAGTGTTTAATATTATAGCTCTACTACTGAATTTGTAGTGATTCCAAAATTACCTTAGAGCCATCAAACACGAAAGCCTGGTCATCTGATCCCAAGTCCACATTTGGTTTATTTCCAGGGCGTGCCCAGCCCACTCTCATCTGCCCATCAGTGACTGCCTCAAATTCAAAATACCATTTACCACTATGCACCGCAAAGTTTTGTTCCACACGGAAGATCCGGAATATCTCCTCACTTGCAGGTTTCACTTCAGGGCCTAAAAACGCTACACATTTATATTATTTTTATTAGTAAAGCTTTTTGTATTCATTTTTAAAATGAGACACAAAAGGCAGCTCTTAACATTCTCAATGAATTTTCACATTAAACACTGTCATTCAGGTAGAACACTGCTAAATTTAATTGTATTATGACCTTAATTCAGTTATACCATACATTTACATTTCAAATCAAATAAGAGTAGTCAGGAAATATATACACACTTTCTTTCCTCAGTATAATCTACTCATACCTCAACGTAATTGGTGAGCTTTTGGCGAATTTTACGTTCTTTACCTAAAACTCACCAATTGATGAAAAAGCTATATTTCAGTGTATATTCACTGGAATAGAATCTAGTTACTTAAAGACAACAAATATTAAATAACAGTTTCAGTTTGTTTGTTTAACCGCTCAACTGGTTCATTTTATTGAGTGTATACTAAATATTGCTACCCTTGTAGTACGACAAATAAATTGACAATTGTTCACTTGATCAGAGCAATGCTAAAAAAAAGGCTTCAGCCATGTTTTGCATCAGTGACACAGCAAAAACCACAATCCTGAGATCCCAATAATTCTACAGCATTCTTCTAGAACAATTCTCTATAGTTTATATAGTTTACTATATACTCTATGGTTTACTATAGTCTCTATAGTTATGCTCTATATTCTAATTTACATATTTAGACTCACGCTCCCAGTTTTCTGGTGGCTCTACAGTGTATCCGAGTCCAAGCAGGGTCCCCAAGGCATCCCTCACTGTTGCTCTACTGCTGTGCTTTATTCTCTCCTCTAGCAGAGAAAACGGCACAAGCTGGGGACTCCTCTTACGCTTAACATCCTGAAATACATTATGCAGTTCAAACCAGTGTCATTCATGCATTTTGTTAGAATTTAGTACCTTGTACTCATTGGCAACTATATAAGGTCCACTGATCTACCACCCACCTACCGTAACTGTACATTAGCAAAGTGGACCCACAAGATACAGATTTTAATAAAGCAGTGTGTGTTGACACATCGGGACTCTGAAGCATTCCAGTTCAGTCTCAGATTTTGATGAAATGTGGCTTCCTATTTTCATAACAGTTGTAATGAATAAAGGGCATTATTTTTTACACAAAGTTTATGTGTAAATGATGTAATTCTACCAGCTGTGTTGCGTAGCTCCAGCCCTGTTTGATGTGCTCTTTGGCCCAGACATTGTGCTCGTTCCTAGCCAGACCTTCCACAAGAGCTTCCTGAGCAGCAGTCAGGGAAATACCAGATTGATCAACTGGAGCAGGTCTGTAGCCATCGCACAGTTCATACCTGTATTGGTTAAACCATCCACAAGATGTTGAACTTAGAATGATTCCTTGAGTCCTAATATACATCCCTGCCCTGTTACACATCTCTCCAAAGTTAAAGCATTCTATAACTGCTGAAGCTTTTATTGGGAGCACTTACTTTTCTTATTCAAGTTTTGAAAAGAGAAAACCACAAAGTAAGAAAGCAAAGAGAGCATTTCCAACTCACTTGCTTGAGAGTTGCACGTATTTCACATTCTCCTCAGCATAGTCTTTGGACAGTCCGATATGGGCACCAAGAGCCAAAAGAGTCCTTTAAGTTGAAAGGCTTGAACAATGAGCTACGGGGATTAAGTCTGATTAAGAAAATATTGTAAGTGAAAAAAACTACAAGAAAATGAGCACCTGAAAGTGTTTTCGGCAGCCTGAAGGTTGTTGTGTCTCTCCTGTTCTGGAAGTTTGGAAAACTCAACCATTCCGGGGTGAAACCTTTTACTGTCATCTCTCACCTAGAAGATACTCACATTGTTCTTAGACAGTTCAAGTAATAAAATGACAAAGAGCTGGACATGCTCATTTTGCACATACAGAGTGAGTAATGAATCATCATTGTAGCTTTGAGCTGTACATACATTATTTAACTACCTCTTAATGTTAAAAGGTGATGCAGGGAGACAAATTTTCAGTAGCTAAAAGTTGCACAACTTAGAGGTTTATCTCATTCAAAAAAATAATCCCTTAGAAAAATTGCAGAAGCGCAAGCTAGAGCCTGTTAATTCTAAACGTTATTTGAAAGTTAATGCTATCTATTACAAAACTAACCAATTAAGTAGGGATGTGTAAACACAAGCAACACTAAACAGGGCAAGAGCTTGAGAAGTTAGCACCAAACACTATATTGGACGAAGCTGTGATGCTTCAGGACAGCACCTGGACAGCACCTGCCCGTCTCATTTTCCAAAAGTAACTGCTCAGTGGCTTTCACTCACAGGTCCATGGGTCCATCCCTGCTCGATTTTATCCAAGAGCCAGAGCTCATGAAGGTTTTCGGCCAGCCTTTCTCTGATCAGGTCCAGCTGGGGTGGCAACACCACCTGAGACAAAATAAGAGAAAATGTAGTGATATCAGGGATAGCAAAATCAATTTTCACCATTACAAACAGCAAGTAAACACAGTAACTTTATACAAGAGCCCTTGATTCTGTCCAAACACATTGCTCAGAAGACATTCAGCCTCATAATTATATGGGGCATATTTCATTTTATTTATTCAATGTTCTTCTATGACTCTCTTCTACAATGACTCTCTAAGAATGGACAAAGAAGCACTGAAAGAAACCATGACTTGCAGTTTACACTAAAACGTTATGCTTTAGGTGTCATAAAAATTGTCAATACACCTTAAAGAGGCAAATGATGGATTCGAAGCTCTAAACAATTGGTTAAAAATGGTTGGGAGCAAATCAGAAACACTGAGATGGTATTAAAAGCCAAACATTTAAGGTATATCCTAAATGTATACATTTTATCACATTTTTCTCAAGAAAAATAGAATTATTAGTTCTTCAAGTAATAAAATCCAGAAATGCAACATTCTGAACTGTAATCGTAACTACCGTATAATTTTATATATATATGTAACTACTTATACCGTATAATTTTATATATGCTAGAACACCCAGGCTGTACAGACAATACTTAAGAGTCTCAAAAATTCACAGGAGAGACTTTACTCCACTGTACCGTAGGAAATATACTCTACTGTACTGTACTGTAGCATGTAATAACCCATGGAAAATAAGAGTAAAAGAGAACAAACCAGTACATACATATTGTATATATTGTTTGATAAGTTCTTTAGAAAGTAAATTAAACCCATATTCCTCTATCCTTAACACATGGGGATTATCATCTTTCAAACATCAGCACAAATAGACTTTATCATCAATGATACACAATGGCTCAACATCCAGAGGTTATGACATTGGCTTATATTACTTTGCTGGTGTCCAGCAGATTGGGGGTATAGGTCACTAGGCCAAAGGGTGCAGCAGGGCCTAACAGGTCAAACAGGCCATGGCCTTGACCCCGAGTGAACTCCTCACAC
This sequence comes from Alestes dentex, assembly GCA_037576975.1. Taxonomy (NCBI): domain Eukaryota; kingdom Metazoa; phylum Chordata; class Actinopteri; order Characiformes; family Alestidae; genus Alestes; species Alestes dentex. The sequence goes on along the minus strand of JBBIGA010000001.1, from coordinate 37,563,560 downwards.
AGCTCCAACCTACAACACGATCTGGGAAGCAAGGCTTCAGCGCACGGTGAGAATCCAGCAGGGGGCAGGAACTTAAACTCCCCCTGTCTGCCTCCAAACAGTAGACGCAACCTGTAAAAAAAAAGAAAAAGTCAACAATTTCCCTGCAGAGTTTAGTTTCAACGTGCAAAGTAAGGATGCCCTATACAAAATAATGTCCCTATTAAAAAAGCAAAACAAAATCTCTTGCTCTCGCGTTGATAAAACAAAAGAAACACGTCAAATATGTCTTGGCCGATCCCCTAAATGTCTTTGTAATCATCTTGCCGTTTCTGCCCCAGAATAAGAGAGTAGATAAGACTGCACCTGACTCCAGCAGAGAAGCTGACCACAGGAAACAGTAGCCCATCAGCAGTGAAGTTCTCTAACATGCCCTGCACTGGTTGCCCATTGACCCGGAAGGAAATACATGGAGCACTGAGGTCAAGGCAACAGCTGATAACATCATCCTCCCTCAGAAGGTGTGGATTGAGCGAGCTGACCCTTCGCCCAACACCTCCTGCAAAGGAAAAAGCTAACGAGATTAGATTACTGTAATAGATATGAACAATTCTAAAATAAAAACGCCTTGTAAATTACTTTCTCATGGGAATTGCATTTTTGTATTCTGAAGTTCAATTCAATGTATACAAAGTCTGATTCAAGTAAAATTACTGTCGTTGCTAGTAGGAAAAAGTAAAATAAATTATCATTAAAAACACACAGTCCTCACTCAGCGAACTAGTTGAGCGAACTTGTTAAGTTAATGGAGAGTCTGATGAGGATTTAAGTCATAATTAAGCTACCATTAAGATGTTATTTATCCACTTTGCAACAGAAATCAATAATGTTCCTAGCTATGCAGCATTGGGTCAGCAGAAGAGCCGACTGGTGTAGCGGTGTTTCAAGAACCTTTCCCAAGAGCACAACCAAGAGTAGCCAGCCAGTCAAAAAATTGAAACCTACAACCTTCTACTTGCTTACTTTTATCGTTAGATAAAACCTTCACAGAATAACTCATAAACCTGTTGGTAAGATTTGGGTTCCGAGCTGCACCACTAAATGAATCACATTTCGTAGAAGACAAATAAATATTAAGTAAAAGGCCCTGTAACCTCAGGTAACAAGTCTCACCCGTCCACAGATGCAGTCCATCAAATCCATAGGAGCAGAGGTCATCCCCTACTCCATTTGACCCCCACCCATGACCTCCAGTTGGGGAGGGGCGGTACCCTCTGGTGAAGGCCCAACCTACTCTCAAGTGAGTGGGCTCAGCCGTCACAAAAGGCTCAAACTTCTCCACCACCACCTCATAGTACCACTTCTTGTACTGGGCAGAGTCATCATCCATGCAAAGGTAGATGTTCGGGCGAACACTAAGACAAACAAATGACATATATTTATGAGAGATAAACTGACTTCTTTAAAAACTTTAAAACAGTATAGTTTTAGGGCTAAAACAGTTTTGAGCAGCCACTTTAGAGCATAATTTTTCCACATGTTTTTCTTATTTTTATGTTTGCATGACTAAAGAAGCAAACTTCAGACACTAAACATGTCTTGGCTGATCAACTGATCTACTAGGTAAGGAAGAAACTTTAAATAGTGGTTACCTGGTGACCTGATTGACTAGTCTTGTCTGCAGCAATAAGTCTCTCTCTGGAAGTACTGTGTCACAAATCAGGTGCTGATTAGAACGGACAGCTGTTCCATGACACACACACAGCGAACACAGCACATCCAGGATCTAAAACACACACAAAAAAGACTCAGAGAGAGACTTCAGACAAAGCATCATTGTAAAAAACTTGAACAAACCCACACACGCACATACACACACACACACAAACAAACAACCTTATGGTTGCGTCCATGTTTATCTAACAGCGAGATGATAGATTTGATATGACTCTCTTTAATGAAGTTCAAGGCCTCTGGACTCTCTGTTAGCACACAGTGCAGAACTTCAAGGATCCCTGAAGCAGCAAGAACAAAGAAAAAAAAAGACAGGAAAGAAAAATACATAAAATATTTAGAGGCATAAATGTTTGACTTCACATGATTTTATATATTTATTATATAGTACTTAAAAATGAGATTGAATATACAACTGTGACCAGAGGAATGGAAGAATTTTACACACCAGTGGAATATGAATAACAAAATAATACTTGTGAATTTTTTATTACATTATTTTTAAAATCTTGAATATTACATACTTTACTGAACATTATTATAACTGATTCTAACATTTCAAAATTGATAAAGAAAATATCAAATGCATCAGTGTGTTGTTAAACTCCTAATCACCACTCATTAGCCTTACTGACTGGGAAGAAAATCTTAAATGACCCATATATCAATAAACACCAACAAATAATACAATACAATAATATAAGAATATAGTCCATATAGTTGGACTAAATACATAAAAAGCAAATTAAACAACTAAAATAAACTAAAAATCTCTCTTTTCACATGTAGGAGACTCACCAGAGGAAGCCTCCGGTCTCTCTAATCTGTTGACTAGCCAGTCCAGAGAGGGGGAAAACTGGGAGCAGTTTTTCCGATTGCCTCTAATGAGGGCAGCTATGGAGAAAAGTGAAATAGATACAATGAAAATCACAATTCAGAACACTGTAATTAATATAAGAGGATGTTGTGTTATACTGCATTGGGTCAAAACACATTCACACTAAAAACTATGCAGCAAAGAAAAAAACAATCTGAATGTTTATTTTTACCTAGAAGTTCATAAAGGGACCCCAGGATGGCCTCCCACGCATCCCCTGCCTCTTTCCCAGCAGTCATGGCAAAATGAGCTGCACTGCTGTATAGATGCAGGTGGTCGATGCAGTCCAGTATTAAGGTAATTATACCCTGAGAGAATGACAACGCATGGTTCAGTAATTTATTTTGCCTGTTGATAAATAATTAATCAATAAAATTATTTAAATATATACAGACTGAATACCACTTTCAAAAATAACCAAGGCCAAAGTTAAAAACTATGTTTACCAATTATGGTGGGACTTAAAATACAATTTGTAAGAAATTATACCACAATAATTAGTTAAATAAATCAATATTGAAAAATAAATAAATACATAATGAATTTCACAATTAGACTACATTCCAGCTGGCACTAGCCAATAGTCTATGCATTGTGTAAGCAGTTGATCTTGACCTGAGTGTGTGAATGCATTTATCTGCAGATAAAACGGATCAGTTCATTATAAAATAATGCAAACTACAGGGACTCAATCCAATAGAAATTTCCAACAAAACTTAAAGATAGTGAACACACACACTGCTTCACATATAAAATATTCAGCTGTCTAGGATGAAACTGCTTGTTAGTAAGGGCAACAATTGGCTGCTAATAAAACCTTACTTCCTACCCTGTAAAACACACAATTATTCGCTGCAGATATTACCTCCTCCTGAAAAAGGTTTTGTCTGTTCCTCAGTACTCTGACATGGCTCTGCTTCACCTCGTGATCTTGATCATCCTCAGGTGACTGGAAGTAACCAGTTAGATCTTGTAAACTTAGCGTCAAAGTCTCTATTCGCAGGTCTGAGGCTGAAATGTTGGCTCTCTCATCCAATCCCCTGGTCAAGCAGATATTCGAAGTTTGAGTAAAACAGACTGTCTATCAGTTGACTTATTCTTGTGCCTATGCAACATCACACAAGTGGAAAAATGCAACATCACACAAATGAATTTATGAAAATAAATTCATACACAGATTTAACAATTTCTGTTTTTCTTTCAAATAACAAACTTTTGTGTAAGACTTTATATGAAAATGTCCTTAGTATTATAGAAGTCATTCAATCAGTTGAAACTTTTGCACTTCACAAAGGAGCAGAAATTTTCCTTTGCTACCTTACAAAGCATGAAAAGAGGAGAGTAGAGCTACGTATGAGACCAGCAGCTTGAGTCTCCTCCCTTTGAGAGCGAGACAACGTAAGCCCATCGTCCATGTGGCCCTCTGAATGAAGAATGGCCTGGAAATGAATTGTAGTTTAACAGACACACAAAAATGTTAATATAAAGAGACCAAGTTAATACATATTCTATAAATGTAAATTTCTTTGAATCAATCTTGAAAACCCAGCCACTAGACGTGCATGAGCCAGTGGATTTCTTAGTGTCTGTCCCAAGCCCAGGTAAATGAGGAGAGTTACATCAGGCAGAAGAAGAAGAAGAAGAAGACTGGCAATCAGTCTTAATCTACATTTGTATAGTACTTATTTTGTGTTTAATGTACCAAAAACTAATACATATTTACATGGGAATTTTCTGACCTGTTTTTAATCCTTAGAATAATATTTTGGGGAGTTAATAATAATTAACCATTGCAGATTTAAACATTTAAACACGAGAAACTGGACCATGAACAAGTGTCATGGCCAGAAATTGAACACATACACAGTAAGTGGGGTTTGATGGACAGTGAGTGGAGGAACAAAGCAGGGGTTTCTGATGACATGTGTGGTGGCTGTATATTCAGGTAACTTAAGTTTGGTACACCTAGGCTGGTGTGTGTTACCTGTTTATGCAGCCCCTTCTCTTTACTCCTCTTCGAGTCACTGGTCTGGTAGGTGAGCCACAGGCAGGTATCCACATGCTGGATGAAACAGACAGAGTCTCCATATTTTACCTCAGGTGCTCCCATCCCCTCTCTTTTATGTGTGATGCTCACATACTCTTGGACAGCATCCTACAGCAATAGAGAGAAACCATGTTTAGGCCTAAAATTCTGGCAAAATGGACAAGAAGGTTTTTCACAGCAAAAAACAAGACAGTTTTACACTTTCCACAGAATTAAACACTGAACTACACAGAGACACACCAAACTAAAACAGAGAAAATTAAACACTGAACTACACAAAAGCTTTATAATCTCACCTTTGCTGTGCGGAGACAGAAAGCAGTGGATCTGATGTCAGCCTGCTCTCTTTCCACCAACTGTAGTCCTCCATTCTGCAACAGGCCTAAATATTTCCCTGTAGTTACGTGACGCAAACGGAAAGGTTGCCCCCAACGAGCGTGACTCCCACTCCAGCTGTGAACACACACACTGTCTCAGTATCTCTTTTCTCACAATTCCACCAATCTCAACTATTCAATGCAGAGTGAAAGCACCTGTTTCATCCAAGCTATACAAAGGCAGTCACTATAGCACAGTATGAAAGTGACCATTCTGTCATACATAAACACAGCACAGCACACAGTGCGAACAGCACAAAATTATTCCTCTGTATTTAACACATTCACCAAGTGAAGCAGCGCGCAGCCAGGGACACAGCGCCCGGGGAGATCAGGGTACCTCAGAGGTGCTTAGCAGTCCTGGGGACTCAAACTTACGACTTCAGGATCGCAGGGCAAACACCCTAACCACTAGGCTACCAGCTACCAGTGTGCTGGGATGTGTCAGTTCTGCAAAGCACACACTAGCTAGAGCCGCACTGACTGATGAGGGAGAGGGAGGGCCAGTAATGCTGTTTTAGACTCCTGGCCACAGATGGCTGTGGCATCACCAGGAATCAAACAAACAATCTCTTGATAATAGGGCCAACACTTAGATGGTCGAGCCACTCGGGAGTCCAAAACACCCAGGATCTAAAATTAACCTAGTGAAATCTGATTAACAAAGGGCAAGAAAAGCAGCAGCACTTACTAACTGTATACAGCCTCACAACTGTAGGTAAAATCTAAAGAAGTCAACTTATGACAAACATGACAGAGCAAAATTTGGGGCCAGGGTAAAACTATACAAACTGAACTATCACTTCAAATTCTGCAGAGTTGCAGGTTGCATGGATTAACTTACGAGACGCACAACAACTCGACCCTCCAGAGAGAACGAGCTTGAGATGATGCAGAGCCACCTTCAAAATGAACAGATCTAAAAGGAGTGAGGTGTGCATATGTGAGAAAGAGGCACAGATTGACATTGTAGACAGGGACAAATGGGACTGTTTTAAAGCAATAATGACTGATGCTAAAAAAATGCTACAAAAAATTCAAAATGAATTGAACCAAATCAATTTCTACTGTCTATGAGCCAATCAGAGCCTCTATCACTGACCTACGCTCCTCCTCGCCACATCCAGCAGGTGGAATGGTTAGGGACTCATCTGTGTGACCATGCAGCAGTCGTAGGGTGTCCCCTCCTCTCAGATGGCCTGCAGGAAAATTTTTCCTTTCACATTTGAAGTGGTGCACTTATTCATCAGTACTATCGGCAAAACACTTCTAAAAAACTACTGTAGCACATGATAAAAATGAGTAACTTGAAATTAACATCAAGACATGAAGACGCCGAATCTTAAAACGTAGGCTGTAGGGCTGTAACGGTACATGTATTCGTTCCAAACCGTCAAGGTACATGGGTCACGGTACATGATGTTGTACGGAGAATACACGGTACGACGAAGACGACGCGATTAAAGTAATGCGGAACTAAATAGGGGGCGGCGACATGGGGCCGAGCAGTACCGAGGTTCAGCCGTGTTTCCGGAGGTGATATGCGCATTTCGGGTTGACAGCCGTGGTCCGGGGGTGGGGTTGATATGTTTTATGCGCATCTCGGGCTGACGAATGTTTAGGCAGCTCAAAATCCCGGACGATTCTAAAATTCCGGCCGGACGCCGGAGCAAGGTCTCAAAAAGAGGACATGTCCGCGGAAAAGAGGACGTCTGGTCACCTTAATGAAAACGCTAATAACGTGGCTACTGAAAACGGCACAGACGAGCTGGAACACCTGCCTGCATCTTTTAAATCGAGCGTGTAGGATTATTCTGGATTCACAGTGAATTATGACGGCAATGGAGAGCGAATGTTTTCTGGCTGTACCTGCCACCTCAGTCCCCAGTGAAACAGCAGGTGACACAGTAACTGCCAGCCAATCTGCCCTTGCAACAGACAATGTGGACAAATTAATTTTTTTTTAAGAAAAACTTAAAAATAAAATCTGAAGTCTGAGCACCTTTCAGAGGTATATAATTGATTGATACAGCAGTCAATCACACAGTTAATCACAAATGTGATTTGTTTTACTTCAATAAATAATACTTGAATGAATAACTTAATTTTGCTGTAAAATATTTTTAAGAAATGTTTTTTCAGTGTATGTTTTCACTGTTTACTGTTTTCACTACATAGTAGATGAAAATGTGATAATATTCTTGTGCTTTATTTTTGTAAAAAAGAAACTAAAGTTGCCAGTTGGCAAAAGAATGCCATACCTGCCATCTCATTTACTTTCTATTAGGTAAGACTAATATTAATTACACATTTCTATTAATAACACAAGATGTTTCAGTTGTTTTTTGACAGGCATACATGAAAATATAAGCAGGAGTGTGTGTTTACTGGTTAATACACTGCTGTTCATTTAAAATAAACGAAAACAAACCAAGCCTCATACTTTAGAATTTTTTGTTACTTAACTTCGCTGTATCAGAACCGTACCGAACCGTGAAGTCAGAACTATAGTGTGAACCGAACCGTGACCTTTCTGTACCGTTACACCCCTAGTAGGCTGACATTATATTTACTGGGTAATTTAATGGTTTAATTCTGACAATTCTAACAATTATTGCTGTACCGTGCATTTTTATATGGATGCCATATAAACATTTACCACAGAGTAACTGTCAGCTCCTCTGTTGGACAACGGTTAAGATATGCATTCATTATTTCATTATAATCTTTACTTTCCCAGGCAAGGCATTATCAGTAGTTTCTTGATCCAGCATGCAATTTGGGGATAATTCTTATATTAGAAAGTATCACTGTGTTACTGTTAAAATTGATAAAGCACTGGAGAATGAATAATTGTGCATGACATCAGGTGGCCTATATTCTCTAACTGTACCTCAGAAAGGTGAAGTTACATTTTTAATAGAAAGTGAAGGGCTTTCTAATAAAAATGCAACTGAATGTAATTCAGATGATGGCTTTTTGAAGAAGCAGAAGCATAAGGTTTTGAATTTAACATGGCAATTTTTCAGCTGGTGATCATATGGTTGTATGCTGTTCTGAATTATGATATGTAATTTTTGTTGCAAGGCAGAACAGAAGTACCCTGAGCCTCAACAGTGCCAGAAGAAACCGGGGCCACGCTCCACAGAGTCTGCTGGAAGGCTGCATTCACACTCCCACTAACAGCCACACACACATCTGCACTCCATGAAACGTGCTGGGGGGCATGATGTGTTTCAAGAAGAAGCGACAACACGGAAAGAGCCAGGAATGAGACAAGAAAGAAACAGCAGGGGATTGATAGAATGTAACTGAATATTTACAGACAATATAACTGGAGGCAATTATCAAGTAATTACAGAGATAATGAATGAGACAGAAAGAAAGCGGGATTACTCACTAGGTATCGCTCGGAGGAAATGCTGACCAAAATGAGGTCATCTCCCACTCTGACCTTCTCACCTTCTGACCTCTGCTTGGAGGCAGGGTGGACCGTCCACCAACACGCCTCACCTAAGGAACACAGAGAGTCATGGAACCTCATAAGCTGATATAAATATTGCTGCTGTCGGAAAACCTCGTATCTCCATTTTGTGTTATTTTTTTTTAACCATTTTATAATTTGAAAACTCTATCTGACCTTTGTGTTGTGTGAAAGCTTCACATAAGAAACGTCAATAAAAATCCTTATACATATACTGTATGCTTATTTTAACGCAACAAGACAAGTCAAAAATGCCCTCTGCTTTATCTCCTCTCCATCATTACCTGAACATGTATACTGTGATGATATGAGTTTTGTATAATATGCAGTGCCCAAACATAAACAACCAGCACGAGGACAAGGGGGCGTGGCGGAGGAGGCCTGGACGTCACAGTCACCTGTACTCAGAGACAGGAGGTTTGAAAGTAGCCAATCCGAGAATGTTATTTATTTTTCCTTGCTGCTGATTGGCTGCTGCCCTGTGACACATCTCTGGCAGCTGCAGTCCAGATTTTCCCCCGTGGAGCTATCTTAAGTGTTTCTCGGGGCCCGATTTTCAGGTTCAATCGCGCATTGTCTGAAGTCTTAAACGCAGTTGTCTTTGGGGGAGGGGCCAGCGCAAAACGCTATATTGCCTGTAGG
>JBBIGA010000001.1:37508535-37524385 GCA_037576975.1 Alestes dentex | reverse complement strand
GTGTGTGTGTGTGTGTGTGTGTGTGTGTGTGTGTGTGTGTGTGTGTGTGTGTGTGTGTGTGTGTGTTTGTTTGTTCAGACAGCAGTGCCTCTGTCGATGTCTCCAGGATGGGCTACTCTGTTGGACCTGCCGGCCTCTAGCGCACTGCTGCTTTGACCTTCTGCCTTCTCCACTGTCTTTTCCTTACTGTCCCCACTGGACCTGACACACACATACACACACAGTGTAATATTAGTGGTGGAAGTCATCTCTAACAGTGGGGGGGGGGCAACGAACACAGGCTCTATATAACTGGAAGGAGGTTTACATAACTTCAGTTTAGCCAGAGAACAGCCCAAAGTCAAGACTGGCCAATAGGAAAAGAGCTGAGGGACATTTGTCAAGTTTTAGGCTTAAGTTATATATTCACTTGAGAAATCCTCTGTGAAAGAAACCCCCAGTCTGTATCAGTCTATTCTTTTGTAAAGCATACTATGCGGGGGATGATATGGAGAATTGTAGTTCCTCTCACTTCTTCTTGAAGAGTTTTTTGAAGGAGCTGCGGAAGCCTTTGCCCTCTTTCCTGCTGCGCTCGCTCAGAGGGGTGTGCTCTCCTTCCTCAGGCACTCCTCTCCACTTTAAATCCTCCCATATTGGGCTTCCAGAATCCTGGAGCTGGAAAACACAATTAAACATGCGTTCAGGTGGTCCTCACTAACTGAGGAATGTAAAAATATATATATTTTAGTCCAGATTACACATTGTGTAATTACACACCAAGTTAAGTAGGAAAAAAAAGACATTAAAGGTGCTTTTCCACAGGTCTACAGGAACCGTTCTGTATCTAAACTGTACTGAAGTTGTATCAGGTTTTGATGTTCCAGTGTATCTCAGTCGAACCGGCAGAAAGTTTTTCTGTCAGAGTTGTTTTTGTTATTGTGGTCTTTTATTATTTATAGTCTTGTTTGAGTTTTTAATTTTTTCTCTGCATTCTTCATCTGTGTGATTAAAACCTTCACCTTTCTCACAGTGTTAAAGATATATTTGTTAGTGTCACAGAAAACTTTGTTTTACAGACAGTAGAAAACTGTCCTCTTTCCATGTTTTGACTATCTGACCAATCAGAAAGCAGTCATGCAGTCATCTCAGCTATGCCCTGCCTTTGAGTCACTTTGTTTTTAGTGGGAAAATATTTGTTTACGATACAGCGCGGTTCCTTGTGCCAGTGGAAAAAATGTCAAAAGGTGACAAGATGACTGTATATTTCAATAACCACACCCATCCCTTGATGTGAGTTTTTTGACTGTATGGGTTGATAAGGTGTGAATTTTCGTACCTTGTTGTGTATGTGATGTGTCAGCTCCTCAGTGTCGGTGTGTGTGTGTGTCTCGTGGCGACGATGTGGGCTGCTGTGCCTCATCCTCGATTTGCCACTTGATTGGCGCTCCAGCCTTGGGTGGATGGGGGTCCTGACCTGGTGGGCGTGGCTCTCACTGCTGTCTAGCTGCAGGCCATTCAGCGATTTGCTCTTCCTTTGCACTGCCTGTAGGGGGCGTGGCCTCATCATGCCCACAGAGTCGGGCGACACGCAGCCACGGTTGGGCCTGTAAACCCCGCCTCCGGAGCTCCGCCCGCTGCTGTGTGATTGGTGGCCTGGGCCTGGGGAGGGGCTGCAGCGCACGAAAGCGATATCGATGCTGGAGTCTGACGAGTGGGAAGGGCTTGAGCAGTGAGAGTCTCCGCCTCCGTAGGGAAGGAATGCCCCCATGGCGTCTGCCAGGGCGGACGATCCCGTGCCCGCCCCCTCCGTCTCTGGGATGCTGTGCAGCGGAGGGGGTGGAGATTTGTGGTGGGAGTCTGAGTCAGACACAAAGGAGACAGGGGATGGTACCTCGCCATGGAAACGATGAGGCTCCGCCTCCCAGTCTGGGTAACGACGAACCGCGGCCTGCTTGGTGCGTCTCAGGCCATGAACTGGATCTCTGGGAAAGAAAGAGAGGCGAATTAATTATGCTTATTATGCGAATAATAATGATATAAAAATGTTAACTTACATCAGTGCACTGGTGCTGCTGTAGTTTGACGAGCTGTCATAATCCACTTTATACAGCTGTTTTACTGAAGATCTGAAACACACACTCGGCCAGTTATACACACGCTTAGTATATAAACAGTACTGCGTAAACGTCTTAGGCACCTGTGCAAATTATTTAAAGCCCTTCTCAGTGTGTGATAAAATAAAAACAAACACAAGAAAGCAGTAGAAAGTATCAAGATTTGTGTTGTTTGTAAAAGTAGTTGATTTTGTGTGAGCTGGTGAGGAGAACACAGGTTCGGTTCCAGATTCCTCCTCAGTTCCTCCAGCCATTGTTTGGATTGTGAAACTCCATCAGCAGCTCCTGATTTAATTAAATGAAGGACTGATCGAGTCAAACCAGGTTTCTGATGAAACTACGGTAATACTGGACTTCCACAAGGAACACACTGATATACTGAATATAACATCACTGTTTAAGGTAGAATGGTAATTGTATTTATTCTTTTTTAATTTAGTATATTAGTAACATGAATGATAAAAAAAAAACACTCACTGCTCATCTGAACACTTTGTAAATATTATTTTCACAGGTGCTTAAGACTTGCACAGCGCTGTATGTCCCCTGTCTCTAATCCCACCTGTTACAGTCTTTGCCGTACCTGCTGAGTTCTTTGCGGGTGTGTGTGGCCCGCTCCTGCTGGTGTGTGCACAGGTTGTGTGTGCGTTCTCTCAAGGCGTGTGAGTGTGTGAGGAGCTCCTGGTTGTGTTGGAGAAGGTTGTTGTACTGGGAGGTGAAGGAGCGCAGGTGCTGCACACAGACCAGCAGCAGGTAATAATCAGGATGCTCTGATTCCGTCTGCCGCAACAGACTCTGGGGTACAGACACACACACACACATACACATTAATTCATTGCGGACAATTAAAAAAAAAGCAAAAATACATTACACAGCAAAAAACTGAAGCATCAGCCTGAAGTATAGTTTCCGACTAAATTCTCTCCTTTCTCTCCAGTTTATGGCCAGTCATCCCAAACCGCGTCCATGGAGTCAAACCGGCGGGAAGTTTTTCTGTCAGAGCCACTTTTGTTCTTTTATTATTTATAGTCTTATTTGAGTTTTTATTTTTTCTCTGCATTCTTTATCTGTGTGATTAAAACCGAACCCAGATAACTGGGTTAGTTATGTCCTGGATCCAGTGCTTGAAGTGGGAAAAAATAAGTGCAGGAACTCGGGCCACTGTCGCTGCGTCGGATCAGTTTCAGTAAGTACCGGAACGCAGAAAAAAAGTGGCGGAACCCAAAAGACGAAAATACAGAAGTTCCGGAACTGCGTTCCGCTGCGTTCCGGCCCACTTCAAGCACTGCCTGGATCACCTTCACAGTTCTCATAGAGTTAAAGAACTTGTTAGTGTCAAAGAAAACTCCCACTGAAATTTATCTTCAGCCCAAACAGACAGTCGAGCTTGTACTTCATCGACTTCCCAGTTGTAGTTTGTGGTTGTTTGTGGGTGTTGTTTTTTGCTTGGTCTCTTTCCAAGTCCGTCTGTTGTCACAACATTTTGACCAATCAGAAAGCAGTGATGCAGTCATCTTGGCTGCGGCCCACTTTTAGTCCTGCTGTTGAGCAGCTGGGGTTCGGGTTTAGGTCACTTTCTTTGTAACATCTGTTCAAGATACGGCGCAGTTCTTTGTGCTAGAGGAAAGGCGCTATGGACGCACCTGCAAGAGCGCCAGATATTCTGGGATCCGCTGGACCGGCTGGAGCAGAAGAGTGTGCAGGGGTGGGCGTGTCTCATCTCCTGTAATGTCACCCTACATTACAACAAACACAGCCAATCAGAGAGCGGAATCTTAACTATGTAATACTTTGTGAAGGAGTACGTTTACCTCGAGGAGGCCACCTGGCTTTGAGGAGTTTGAGAACAAGCTGACGACGGAGAGACACTCTGGCAACTCCTTCAGGTAGGACACGTAGTGGTCCAGAAAATCACTCTGTAATACACACACACACACACACACACACACACACACACACACACACTTATTTTTGTAGACCGAAGCTGGACCAGCTTCTTTCAGGCTGCAGAAGCACATTCATCCAATGTGGCAGTTCTGTCGCACCTCTTTATTGGTGAGCCTCAGAAATACATCTCCCATAATGCCTTGCCAGTGGCTCTTCAGGACACGCTCCTGCAGGAGGTGCAGCAGCTCCAGGTGCTGCTGAATCAGAAAACGAAGGGAGGCGGGGAACGGCCTGAGAGAGAGAGAGAGAGAGAGAGAGAGAGAGAGGTTAACTGTCCTTTGTCTTGATATTCCCAATAATATCAGGTTAGACCAATATTTTAAACCATGAGTGGTATGGATGTACAGACCCACACCTTTTGCCTGTGTGTGCGTTTTTGTGTTTGTTTGTGTGTTTTTGTGTGTGTTTGTGTGTGTGTGTGTTACCGTTTGTCTTTGAGGTTGTGGTTTTCACAGCCGTTGAAGCTGATGTTAGCCTTCAGCAGAAGAGACAGATACGACACATACACTCTCTCAGACTCCAGCAGCTCTAGAGCAGCCATCTGCCTTCGACCTGTACATACACACACACCACACACCATACACACACACATATACATTATATGCACCTCCAAACACACACACTATGAGTGAGTAGCAGTGGGCAGCCACCACTACCAACACCCAGAGACCAACTCTATTTCTTTATTCCAATGTCTTGGAGAACATCACTATTACTAATCCTAGCATGTATATCTTTGTGATGGGAAGAAACCCATGCAGAGAAGATTTAAAATCCAGAACAGGATGTAGTTGAGGCAGTGGGTCAGTGTAACTTCGTGATGAAGCTCCATCCAATACATTTAGGATTGGAGAGTGGCATCTGGGATCCAGAGGTCATCATCCAACATCAATACATGACTTCAGTGCACACGTAGCTGGAGTCCAATTCTGCATAGTAATGTTCCATCATCAGGAGGCTTCCCAGAGGAGTAGATGCTGTAACTGCAGCAAAGAGGGGACAAACGTCCTCTACCAATATCTGTGATTTCAGAAGACATCAATTTCTCTTGTTGTAATATCCAGCCTCTTTTCTTCTACAGTATCTTCACTGACTGCTGGACATGAGCTAGAACCTCTTCATCAGGAGACCATTAGTTTGATCTGGGAGTCCAAGAGGAGCATAAGGGCTTGAGTAGCCCAATAATGTTACGTTGGAAAGACATGGTGGCGTCCAAATTGGTAGCATCCCATGATAAGGGGGGTACCTAGTGCCCCTACCTAACAAGTAGGTGGGGGCACTAGAGGTCCTGATTAAATTAGGGCTTAAAAATTGCGTAGAAATAAAGTCTCACTCATCACTCGATAAAGATTCACTCATCTCTCAATAAAGACTCACTCATCTCCTGGTTGTTCTGCTCTGTCAGGTCTCTGCTGTCTTTCCTTTCTCTCCACACTGGAGATCTGGAGCGGTTCCTCAAAACGTCCTGCTCAGAGTCTAAAACACACACACACACACACACAAAACCCTCTCTCTCGCTGAAACGTCCAATCCAAAAGCCCAGTCTAAACCCAACAGGGTCCACCTTGCAGAACAGTGTAAGTGGCTGATTGATGACTTACTCTGATTGGCTGGCAGGCTGCTGATGTAATGCTGAATGAGGCTCAGGTCTGTCTGGCTGCAGAGAGGGGCGTGGCCATCTGCTAACTCCTCCCCCCTGGAGAATTTTCTAACAATCAGGTGAGAGTTAGAGCTGAGGAAGTGTATGTGTTTATCTGTGTATGAGTGTGAGTGTGTGTGTGTGTGTGTGTGTTACCTGCGATGTATGTTCTGTAGTAGCTCCATTTCTCGTTGGAGCTTTTTGTGTGAGCAGCTGAGCTCAGAGATCTGAGTCAGAGCACTGCTCACATCCTCCTGCAGACAAAATACACACAACACAACCAGATTATCTACATATACTGTAGGATAAAGGAACATTTCTTTACACAGCACTGTGCAAAAGTCTTAGGCACCTGCGTAACTACTGTTTAAAAACGGTTTAGATGAGTAGTCAGTGTTTTTTTTACATTAATATTACTGAATATCTTAATTAAAACAAAAAATAATAAATACAAATAACATTCTACGGTAAACATTGATTGTATGTTCAGTATATCAGTGTGTTTCTTGTGGAAGTTCAGTATTACTGTAGTTTCATCAGAAACCTGGTTGGACTTGATCAGTCCTTCATTAAATTAAATCAGGAGCTGCTGATGGAGTTTCACAAATCCAAACAACGGCTGTAGGAACTGAGGAGGAATCTGGAACCGAACCTGTGTTCTCCTCACCAGCTCACACAATATCAACTACCTTTACAAACCAAACAGATCTTGATACTTTTTACTGCTTTCTTGTTTGTTTGTATTTATTCTAATGTTAAGTTTTCTGGCAGAAAAACACTATCACACGCTGAGAAAAATGACTTTAAATAATTTGCACAGAACTGTAATATACATATACAGTTAGTCATAAACGATACTGTAAATAAGAACTTGCTTGAAGTGCAGCACTGTACAAGCTGTTTACACTGTTTACACTGAACTCCCGCAGTGCTAGAATGTAAATACCAATGTTACCCCTGTATAGACTGTATTGTAATTCATGCACGCGCATTTTCTTTGGTAAGTGCTGTCGTTTTCTTTGGTAAAAGCAGGTAAATACAGTAATAAATTCATTTAATTTACAGTAATAAAAATACAGGGATTTAAGAAGAACAAAACGAAAAACAAAAGAACACTCAAGAAACTCGACGGGGGAAATTCTGGACTGCAGCTGCATCACAGGGCAGCAGCAAGGAGAAATAAATAACGTTCTCGGATTGGCTACTTTCAAACCTCCCGCCTCTATTTATGTTACAAAATTAGTAAATTATATTTTTCTCAATAATTTAGCTCTTAAATGTATGAAAATTTATACATTGCCACGAAAAAAGCTGTGACGTCCGGGTCTCATCCGCCACGCCCCCACGTCCTCATGCTGGTTGTTTATGTTTGGGCGCGGTGCCTAGCAGCCCAGCATGAGGACAAGGGGGCATGGCGGACGAGGCCCGGACGTCACAAAAGCAATAAAATGTGGAGGATATCTGCAGTTTCCGCGTTAGTGTGGGGGTTTCAGCGAACAACTATTAGTTCGGTTCTCAGAAAAAATCTGCGTTGGACTGACATATATATATATATATAAATAAAACATGATATCCTTATTATTATTCAGTTGAAGTGTGTGGTCATATGCATGTGAAGCATTTGACCATGGCCTCAAACATGGCTCAAGCAGTCTGATTTTAGAACTGGAACTAATTGTTTTATGATTTCATTCCAAACCACAGGCCAAGCCAAGGCCACCATACAAGCATCCAACCGTAGCTAATGTTTGTAAGGAACAAATGATGTAACTGACCTTCTCTGACCCTTTGGTCTGTACACAACCAAAAGTCTTCAGTTCTACACAGTGGAGCAAAGAGCAGAGTTCCACACTTGTTAATATGCCTAAAATTAAGTGATACCTTTCTGGAACAGTTAGTATTATGCTAATGAGACGGAGCGCATGACCTGGGGCATGAAGCCCAGCAGAATTCATTCTAGTTCAACTAAACAACTAATAAATAATTAAATGAATTGTTGGTAATACTCACAAATAATAAACACGTTTTCAACGAGCTGTTGTTTAAGGGCGTATATCATGGAAAAATACATTCAAACAAAATTTCAAACTTAAACAATAACTGTAGTATGTTAATTGATGAGATCATTGGGAAAAATCACCAAATAGGCCCTCCAGGACTGGAGTTCCTTCACTTGGACCTGAAGCATTTGCTGTAACAGCCCTAATGTATCAATAAACCAGCCTCACTCTGCTGCCCGACCGAGTTTCAGGGTCAAAAGACCTGGTCAGATCAACTGTAACTGAATTTTATTTGTAACCGACCCCCCTAAAGCAGCCTGCCTTCACAACATGTGGGTCAGGCCCTTAACGACCGTTGCCAAGGGAGACTCAAATGGATAAAGTTAATTAGGACAAGTTTATGAAGACAATTAAAGAGAACACTGCAGTCACACCACGCAAAGAATGCAGTGAACAGAACTGCTGCGGTCAGAAAAAACACAAACTTGACCACAGTCTCTAAAGGCCCGCCAGCACAGTGGAGGTGTTTCCAATAAAGTGGCCAGTGAGAGGGAGACCAGGTGGACGAAGAGACTTCCATAGACAATGAGTTTCTAGTACTAGTTTCTAGTCAAGTGGAGAGCAGGTTGTTGTTACTTTGTGTGTGTGTGTGTGTGTGTGTCTGTACCTGTAGTGTGTTCAGAGTGTTTCTCAGAGATAGGATCTTCTCTCCTGTGTCTCTCTGATAAGTGGAGACTTTCTCCTCCATTCGACAGTTGCTTTGTTGCAAGGCTGAGACCTCTTGAACCACGCCCCCAAGTCCTGCCTTTAACTCTGCCCACAGGGCCTGCAACTGCCGGGGGGGGGTGGGGGGGTGGAGAGATTGACTGATTGATTGATTGATTGATTGACTGACTGATTTATATATTATTATTATAGATAGATGGATAGATAGATGGATGCATAGATGGATGGATGGATGGATGGGAGGGATGCTTGTTTAGAGGACTGACGGTTACATAATAAACAGATGGTCAAGACCCATACAGTGAGTGTGTGTGTGGATGTGTGTGAGTGAGTGTGTGTGTGTGTGTGTGTGTGATGTACTTTAATTTGATTATGGTAGAAGAGGGTAAAGCTAAATTTAGCCACTATTCCGTCACACTCTCTCCATTAAGACTTATTGTCGCTTCAATTTTAAGTGCATTGATTTGTGTGTGAACATGTATGTGTGTGTGTGTGTGTTTGTGTGTGTGTGTGTGTGTGTGTGTGTGTGGGTGGGTGTGTATGTCTTCAGTGGCCTCAGAATTGAGGAGATAAGTGAATCACTTTACTGAATGATGGCCTGCAGGGCCAAGCCCTTCACAGCAAGTCATTCACACACACACACACACACACACACACACACACACACATTCACACGATCATGTGAAAGCCATCAGAGAGAGGGAGAGAGAGAGAGAGATTGAAAGAGAGTAGGAGAGAGTGTCTCTAAAGGAAGTTGTGTTTCTCTACCTGGATCATATGCAAGTCTGTTTCATCCATGTGTCCATCTTCATCTGAGAGAAGAAACAAAACAAACACACACACACACACACACACACACACACACACACACACTTCACTTGTTTATGAGTCTTCTTCAGTGTTCTGAATGGCGGTCCAAGAAATGAAAGGCGGTTTATAAGAGCAGTGGCCATAAGGTGGCCGTGGACTCACAAGGCTTTTATATGAATTTGTACCTCGTCACGTTAAACACAACGCAAACAAGACATAGGTTTGTGTAGTTTTATAACAGAATAGTCTAGATTTGAGTTAACTATTAATTAACCCAGGCAGCAAAGATACTGGGAGCATCATTTAACCCCACTGGTGCTTTAAACTGTAATACATTATGACGGGATACAATAAACATAAAGCCTAAACCCTAACACGTGATAGCATGACAATGATAGATGAATATGAATGGATGGATAGATGGATAGACAGATTAATTGATTGATTGATTGACTGACTGATGGATTGCATACGATTGCATACCTGTCAAATGTTTTTGCACACCACAGGTTCTTACCACATATCCATTTATTTAATTAACTTCATATTTTTACTATTGTTAAACTGGAAAGTTGTTGGGTGAACAACTATAAATGAAAATATGTCAGTGAAACCAGTTTCCTTTCTAAGATGAGAGAATCTGTAACAGTGCAGGTCTGACTCCTATTAACTGGCTGTTGGTCATACAGAGTCAAATTCTAGACCGTCCTTTAACTTTAAATGCACTTGTTCACTGTTTCAGCACTTAATAGCTCCTTAAATATCTAACACTCGTCTGATGATCCACATTATAATTCTAATTATAGTAGGGGACTTTTTGTAGGACAGTAGTGGTGAATAAAAAATATATTTTCTAGCTAATAAAGGAACTGAGATGTTGAACATACTGTAAATTATTTTGTCAGCAAAGAATATTGAGTGTATTTTAGTAAATATTAAACATGCAAATGCAGAAAATCTCACCGTGTGCCAAACCTTTTCACTGGTAGAGTAGGGTCCAGAGTTACTTTGAAAAACATCCATTAATTAACCTCCACTCAGAGTGAGGAATGTTTTTCCTCGTCTTCTAAAAATGCTTTTGAACACATAAGAGTTTGTCCCCTTCAGCGCTGATATAATTTGCTTATTTTGTCATTTATAGGAGAAGATAAAACACTTCTTTGATTTTAATCGAGAGCTTACTCTAACCAATTCTGGACCATTTCTGTTTGTCTGTTTGGTCACTTCAGGTCAAGAGCAGTACAGGCTGCAAATATAATTAGGATAAACATATTGTCATTATAAACTAATATTAAACATGTATTTAAGGGGTTAATCAAATGAATCATTGCTGTTTTAACGACACGGACAGTAAATAAAAGAGAATGTGGGGTAAAACATCTCCAGATCCTTCACCTTCCACTTTGCCGTTCTCCATGATCCTCTGAAGCTCTAGATCCCAGCGTTAAAGTCCAAAGTTTTAAGTTCCAGCTTTAGTTACACTTTTAGAATCTTCTCCGCTCTCTAGAATCTTCTGCTTCGTCTCCTGATTCAGTTCTGTCCACCACTTTCAGGCCTCACAGAAAAAAGTGGCCTCAAGTGATCCAGTAAGATCAGACCAACTTTCTTAGACCACTTTATTCTTCCTCTCTCTCCCTCTCTCTGTTCCACCTATCTCGTCCCTCTCTTCTGAAACATGTGAGTCTGATGAGGCGTCAGACAAAAAGAGGCCTTGTTTTACAGTAAGTGGAGAAATGAAGGGATGTAGGGAGGGAGGGGATGAGAGAGAGATAGAGAGAGAGAGAGAGAGAGAAGGAGAGATGCACCCCTCCTTCAAGAAAACAGACTATTCAATTTCCTCTCCAACCTTTAAGACAAATTTGCTGTGAACTGGAGGCACACAGAACTTTATTTGCACATAAAACAAGTAATTACCACAGACACACACACACACACACACATTCACACACACACACACACACAGTCACACACACACAGTCACACACACTCACACAGACAAATGTACACACACACACAGGTCACTTAGTATTTTACTGAAGTGACTCATAGGAGTATAGTATTAAATTGCTTAGAACATCAGAATAAAAGAGTGAAATATGTGTATCCAGCTGTAGCAGAAAGAAAACACACACACACACACACACACACATTAATATGAACATACACACCCTTAAGTGAAAACAAATACAAGAGGCGTGGTTTCCAAAAAAGTATGATTCAGTACAACAGTACAAGGTGTATACACACACACACACACACACACACACTCTCTCTCTCTCTCCTCTTTGGGTGATCAGCGTCCAGCATGTAACTGCTCCTGCTCCTTATACACTCATACCAGCATCTCACACACACTATGATGTGCAATGTTTTCTGCGTTTAGATTCTAAATGTTAGACACATATTAATATGTGGATATTATTTAATCAGAGCTTCACTTTGGACATTCATTTTTATTTCCATTTCATTCCAATTTTATAATCATTTCATTCTACAGTAGAAAACATTTTTAGAAACTCATTCTGAACATGAATTTTACTAGCACGTCATTTTGGATATTCGTTTTTATTTTATTTTCATCCCGGATATCAATTTCACTCTAATTTCGTTTCAGATATTAATTTTCTTATGTTTTTATTTCAGTAGCCGGTTTGTAACCTTTCTATCTCTCTTTTAATGGGGAGGAAGGAAACACTGTTCTTAACTCCTGACTTTTCACCGCAGTCATGAGCTCCGTGTGTGTGTGTGTGTTTCGGAGATACGCATAAAAACACCCTGAGGCTGAACAGAAGGCGTGTTATACTCAGAAGGTCATGGTCCTCTCACAAATCATTCTCTCTGCAGTACAAAGTTCTGATTCTTACTGAAGCACGTGTGTGTGTGTGTGTGTGTGTGTGTGTGTGTGTGTGTGTGTGCATGTGCGTATGTGTGCTCTCTGGCGCTCGTCTTTAAACCCCCCTGCGGGTCACACTGATTTATCTGACATAACCGATGCGGGACGTCCTGCACGCAGAAGCTGGCTGTGAGTCATGAGTCATCATTTGGGTGACCAACAGTTAAACCTCTCTTACCTGCAAGGTCACCACCCATCAGGAACAACACACCATATTCTACATTTTCTTAAATTTTATTGCTGTGCATTCAATAAGGGCTGATATTAAGCTCTGTTCAAATATTAACAATATTTTCCACAGTATGTCAAAAAAAAAAAAAAGCAAAAGACAAAAGAAATGAAGTTTTTCAGTCCTTTAAAAACCATCCAAAATTGTTGATGTCGCAATTAAGGGATGTTGTATCAGGGGCCATTTTACATCGTAACTGCGAGGCTAATGCTGCTATGAAACACTAGAAGTCAACTGTCACCTCTTTTTTGTAAAATATCCCCAAAATGTCTCTCAACCTGCTCAAACTGTTTTCATTAACCTTAATAAAGACTTACGGATGTGGTTTAGGACCCAGTATGAGTTACCGTGAGCTGCAAAACTGAACTAACCTTCACTGCCCAGGCAACAGGGTCTGTTTTCACAAACAGGAGCAGGAGTGCTGATCTAGAGTCAGTTTTGAAAAGACATAATTAAAAAGATTTTCTAATTTACAACTGCTTTATGAATACCAGCCCTTGTGTTGTTGAAACGGCTGAAGTTTAGTTCATTTTTACAGTTAACAGTGAGTCACACTGAGTCCTAAACCACCTCCTGCTCCACCTCTGCTCCACCTTAATGAGCTGGGAGCGGTTTGAGCGGGTTGGAGATATTTTTGCTGAAACAATGTAAACTATGTGGGTGACTATTGACTTACAGTGTTTTTTAGCAACATTAGCCTCGTAGAGACAGTTGTAGAGTAAAGCAAAATTTAGACTCTAAGTATAACATACGAGATTGACTACAGTTGGGAATCAGTGGACTTGGACAGAATTTGCACCAGCAATATTATTTTGTTAATTTGTACCAGCAATATTATTTTGTTAATTTGTACCAGCAATATTGTTTTTGTTTGGAGGCAGCTTCTCTTTGATAAAACTTTAAAGATGTTAAATTACTCTTTTTTCCAGAGACAGACAATGAATGATCTGTTATGAGAGGAACACATACTTGCTTGTTGATCAATGTGACAAAACAGACTCAGGGCTCATTCAGAGAGTGTGTGTGTGTGTGTGTGTGTGTAACATGTTGAGTTTCATTTTAAGTCCTGGCGCTGCCGTCCTGTGGAAGGTGCCGCTCCACACATGTCCCTCAGAGTCAGTGAACTCGCCCTCACCCTCAAACCTGAAATTCAAATGGAAAAAGAATAAGATAATAAGGCCTTGTACAATCAACCTGGACGGGAAAATATTACTTTATTTCATAATACAGTAACATAATTTGATTTTATTGTTTTCAGACCTATAAATAGAGAGCTTATGACCAATATTGTGTCCTGTGAGGGTCAAATTCACTTTGTGAGGTGATTTCACTTCACAAACTAGAGTCATATGAAGGACCATATTGAGGCTTAATGATGGAATCAAAGATCCTTTTTGCACATTTTCTTCATGTGTCAGTAATAAAAGTGTGTTGCAGTTTCATACTTGTTTTCTCTCGGTCAAAGCAGAAATTCTGTTGATAGTGCAGATTCTAACACTTTGTGTTTATGAACTGAAAAAGAGATTATTTGATTATTTGCATTGAATGACATGCATCACATATTTTTTCAAATGTTTGGCTTGAAAACTCGCCAATTTATTTTTTAAATTCCTTTGAAATGTACCTTATTAAGCAATTAGCTCTATGATTAATTATGTAATGAGGTTTCTGCATTCCAATAGTATCATAAATCAATAACAAATCTAGACTAGGATTAAAGGAACATCCAGCAAAACAGCTCCTTATATGGAAGTTCCCCCGGTTTGTGTTGGTGCTCGAAGTGTAGACGTCACGCTGAGATCAGACTTTACTGATACAGTCTGAGTTCTGAGGGTAAACACCAGTTCTAGACTGTTTTACACCATTTACTGAAATCAGAGTTTACTAATACACTCCGAGTTCTGAGGGTAAACACCGGTTCTAGACTGTTTTAAACCATTTATATTTACTGAAATCAGAGTTTACTGCTACACTCTGAGTTCTGAGGGTAAACACTGGCTCTAGACTGTTTTAAACCGTTTATATTTACTGAAATCAGAGTTTACTGATAGTTAAAGTCAGTTCATATCTGAAGTCAAGTCTAAATAAACAGTCCTGACCTGTTGTTAACAAACATTCCGGTGTATTTGGTTCCGTCTGGGAAAGAGTACGTTCCCCTGCCGTGGTACATGTTCTCTCTGAACTCCCCCTCATACACAGACCCTGAAGGGTGAGAAAGTGTGCCAGAGCCATTCATCTGAAACAGAAATACAGAAAAATACATTATCCACAATGCACCTCTGTCCCCCCTATACAAGCTTTAAGGGCATTAAGTCTTTTCACTAAACACTAGAGTCTATTTAATGTCACTCAAATAACAAGGCCCATCCACACACACACACACACACAAAAACACACACACACACACACACACACACACACACACCTTATCATCACTCCACTTTCCAGTGTACGTTGTTCCAGAGGATGAGATCTGTGTGCCAATGCCTTTTCTCATCATCACACCATCTGGGGTACGACAGCACTCTCCATCTAAAACACACCCAGGGGAAGATTTTGCAGCTCACAACAGTCTTTTCTTTGTCTTATCAGAAATAAATCATCCTCTTATCTAGATATTATTCAAGTCTGACTTGTTTTTCCTAACCCCCCTTAGGAGAAATGAGGAGTAAAAGAAACACATCAATTTGAGACGGAAGTTCTTCTGCTGTTCTCATCGGTTCTCAGTTTCTTCTCTTTAACAACCGTATGGATCAAAACTGTCTGACTTTGGTAGTTTCGAGACTTAAACTTGATCACTGAGTCATCACTGAGATCGTTTTAAGATCTTAAATTGGGATCGGCCTGAGATTAGAGGAGCTGAATTTAAGAAGGGCGAGGAAATGGTCAAAATCGCATAGTGATGTTAAACTGAGCTCAGGTATGTCTAGGAGAAACAGGCCGTACCGAGAGGAGTCTTATTTTGAACGCTCCTTTTTTCTGGGCACACACACACACACATGAGTGCTGCCCCAGCCTTCAAACGATCACTTCTGCCCTCTTTTAAAGCACTTTTACACATGGAGTCCCCACATTGTCATGTCTCCCACCCTGCTGGTGCCTTCTGGGTTCCCACAAAGCACTAAAAACACACACACACACACACGCGCGCGCGCACACACACAAAACAAATACTAACTGGGATCAGTTTAACTAAACTGTAGTTAAAACAGGCTTTATGTTGTTACTGACCTTAAACAAGCAGCTTTTTACCTGTGAATTTTTGATAGGACACTCACCATACTTGTCTCCATTTGGAAAAATGTACGAGATTTTAAACACGTCAGGCTCTGTAACACACACACACAAACAAAGCCTTAATACAACACTGGGGATACTGGAATGCTTTTAGCTTCCTCTCTTCTCACTTTGTGTTAGCCTGAAAGTAAAATGCGTTTGTGTGTGTGTGGGGGGGGGCTGTCCGTGAGTAAAGTGTGTGTGCGTGTGTGTGTATGTGTGTGTGTGTTTTAGTCT
>JBBIGA010000001.1:37479318-37490173 GCA_037576975.1 Alestes dentex | reverse complement strand
ACACACATACACACACACACACACACACACACACACACACACACACACACACATTATACACATATGAAACAAGACCATTATTTCACATATTAAATAATTAGTGAACTAAGTCCATTTTAAAACGTATGCAACATAATGGGCTATTGTCTAGTCAGTAGATTTGTCTCTCTATTATTGGACTGACTCTCTATTTAATAAAACACTGGTCAGTGTTAGAGAAGTGCTGACAACAGCAGCGACACAAACACGGCATGACACATTTTCTTGTGATGATAACAGCGTATCATTATATCACCCAACCTTACCAGCCTCCTCAGGGATGTTCTGCTGTCTGTTTATGCCAAAGCCTTCACCGCAGCACGGCAGAGAAAATACCAGTGTCTGGTCCACCTGTCTGCACTGCAGCGAACCCACCCTGCACTGCAATGACCGTGGTCTTATACATGTCCTGCATGTCATATTGTATAAAGCCACAATGAAGCCAGTTTCTTTGGCAGACATCTGTTATGCTCACGTGTTCTGAATGTCAGATTGCCTAAAGAATATTTTTTGCATAATGAAAAAGTTTTATTAGACCAAAAATTGCATTCTCATCACCAATAAAGCCTTCTGCATGACAGCAGCAAAGTTTTGCCTATGAAAAAAATATGTATTAATCGGTTAAATGTGCAAAAATTCACAATAAGTGGTTGGAATGAAAGCTGACAAATCATCTCAAATATGTACAGTGTATCTGTTAACACTGGGATTTGGAAATAAAGGGGATTTTCCGTCAGCAAATGTTTAAGTGGGGGCGGGTTGAGGATTTCAGCTGCTGACCAAAAAGGGGAAATTTGTATATTTATACCCACTATTTGTGTACAGTGTATTTCATATTGAGTTGTTTTTTTTTTTCAGTTGAGTTTTTACTGTATTTATTTAGATTTTTAATTTATATTGTTCTTCTCTCTGCGTCTCTGTGCAGTTGTAACATAAGCAAGTTCCTCCAGGATCAATCATCCTGATTCTGAAACAAAGAGGTGATTTTATATACCTGGCAACCTTAGCCTATCTAAGGCTAAATACCAACAATATCGCCTTTAGCTTATCGGCTTATCAGCAGGGAAACACGTTTCACGGTACTCGTGTGTAAATATGTTTAACATGAACCGACAGCTAGACAACTGACAAAAGACTAGCCTGCTCTTGACGTTGCCGAAGTAGCTGGCCCTCGTCTTGTCCCTCTGCTGCCTACAGTCCATCGCTCTGGTTGCCAGGTCTAGGAGCAGGACGATCCCTGGAGGTCTTCAGCGGCCGAGGTAAATGACATGGCATTTCTCTTCTGTCTGTGCAGCTGCATACACCTTCCTCCTCCTTTCCTTTGTCATCCTCGCCCGGCAGAAACACCTACAGTGAAATAGTGGAGAGACTGAGATAGTGACCTCTTTCTGTCCACACACATTGTAAGAACACACACACCTTTATTCTCTTTTTCTAAAACTCTGACACTGTTAAACACAACACAGGACAATAATTATCATAAATTTGCATATCAGTCAGACTGAGACACACCTGTTCCATGTACTGATACAGGAAATTGTAATAATTTTCCAAAGTTTCTCTATAAATAAAGTGTTAATATACAAGCATAGTCATTCTGAGTGGTTTGATGTGAGCCCTGTTGAGAAATAGTTAGAATAGTGTTGGTGAATGGAACCAGATGTCCAGAAGTGTTCAGTGCCTCTATTCACATAAAACTATAACATTAAACAGTTACCAATATGTTGTCTGATTCCTAATATATTGTTTTATGATATGGGATAACATTTGCCAAAAACATATTTATATACATCTACAGTACAGAGGTACATGCAGGATCTTCAACACCAGGAGAAAACTTTTTTTTTAGATTTACCACTATTTTACCATCAACATTAAATAAAAGAGATGTGTAAATTTTTTGATGGGTGGGACAGTGACAAAAAAAGATATGTAGTGACTATAGCTTCCTGGTTCCATTTGCCAACACTGTAAAAATGATGTTGGCAAGTGTCTCAGTGCAGCATATCAAACCACTGACTTTATGTACATCTCAACATCTGAATGATGCACAATTCTTGAAAAATTGGAGGAATTCCTTTTTACATACAATTTGGATGAGCATTTTTAAACACTAATACTGTAACTCACACATTGGTTTATTTGCTAGGAAGGGAAATTTCCTCAAATTCATTTTAGTAATTTCATAAGGATCGGCTCTTGAACTACTTCATCGCTGCTCACACCACTCGGTTTCAGTTCATTTTATTCAAAAAACAAGCCCAAATTAGAGAAATAGCCTTTAGTTTTGATCAGCTCTCCAGTTCTTCATGCAGACACTCTGGGAAGTTCCACTGCAGCTCAATAGGGAACTAAATGAGGATGTTTTGGACTTGACACTCAGTTTGGTTTGTTCTGTAAAGCACAGCAATTTATGTCCCAAAACTAAAAAAAAAACAAAACATTTGTGGTTAAGAAATAAACAAAGAAAAAAGGAGAATTTTTCCAAACAGTGCCTGAAATCCTGAAGGGCCACAGACTAGCTCCCAGACTAGCCACTAGCTTTAAGGTTTCTATTGCACTTTTGTTTAATTATTACATCATGACACAGCATATTAGAGCTCATATAGCTGTAATGAAGCTTTTCTGATAGAATATAAAGAAGAGCAGCCCAGCGTCGAGCTATAAAAACAATAAACAGCCAGCTAACGTCATTTCAGCTAGCAAAACGGCTATCTGGAGTCCCAATGATGCTGCTTCAAAAAGTACAAAATAAAAGATACCAGTTTCATAACCACAACAGACTGCAGAATATAAACGCATTTGATGAACATTCCGACATTTCGCTACTAACCTCCCCATCAGTGTTTCCCTCTCATCCCCAGGATGCTGCAGAGCGTGTGAGTGTGAGTATGTGTGTGTGTGAGTGTTTGGGTGTGATAACGATGATGATAAACACAACACACTCCTGCCTCTGCTGTAGAGAGGGAACGCCTACTGGGTCTTGCAGCGGAAAAAAAGAAAAATAAAAAAGTCTGTATAAGTCTCTGTATAAAAAAAAAGCAAATAGCAATAAAACAGAATGAAACGTGTGACTAAAACAGGAGGAGAAATGTTTTTAAAATGGCTAAAAGCCCTTGTGGCTTTTATTTTGTCGAGCGGTTTCATAGACTCTCGATTCTGATTGGTTGCTTAAGATCAGCGTCGAGCAGAATTAACCAATCACAGCGCGGCATCTCCGGCTAACAGGCTAACGGAGCGTCTTCTGCATCACACCGGAGCCTCGAGACAGATTTGTGCAGGTTAAGAAGAAAATCTGCTCGTTTTTTATCTTTAATTGATCTCAGGGGGGTTGCAGTGTGTTTTCGAGCCCGGACCTCTTTGGCCGCTGGGTGCATGGTATTTATCCCTTTAGTCGGCTAGCAGGTGCTAATGAAGCTAAGCTAACTAAGAAACTGGGGTCAACTAACGGGACAGAAGGTTGTAAGTCATTTATACAAGTTTTAAATAGGTTGAGGTGTATGTTCCAGTCCTTTACATGTACATTATAAAACTAGGCGTTTAAAAGAAGTTATGAACTTTTAAATCAAACTACCAGTGTGGTTTACGGTTGATAGCTAGCTTCTCCAGCTAGCCGTTGCTTAGAAACGACTGGTCTGAAGAACACACCTCGTTCTGACTGAATAGTTTGTTTTCTGTGTCTTTATATTTAATATTTTAATTTAACGTAATATATGTAAATATGGAAAAAGATGGAAAAAGACTAATTATATTTTCCTAATGCGTACCTGTTTCATTGTGTTTTCTCCTAAATTTCCCCTAAATGTCATCTAGCTATTGTAACAATGTGTACCTAATCTATTTCATAATATCAATAAGAGCTGTGATAACATGTGTATAACCGATTTAATAATATCAACAGAGGCAGGTTTTATTTGTATTTTGCGAATGCATAGCGCTGTATGGTGTTTTTATTTCCCTTAAGTAGTGTAAATATCAACTGGCTAGGGTGTATCTAGTCTGTTCAACAACACCAACTAAAGCAGGTTTTCTGTCAGTGTTTCTCAGTTGTGGCCCTGATCTGTCTTTGGTTGGCCCTTTCAGTGTTTTCCCACCCTCCTTTGAGGGTTGGTGATGACCTGGTGAGTTACATCGGGTGTTTTGGAGCAGGAAATCACAACGTTCAGGAAAGGGACATTCCAGGACTACGATTTGTAAACTTGGACTAAAAAAATGCGTCTTAAGTACTTGGCAGGCTCTCAAACCAGGTTTTATAATTCAGTACAGACCTTGTAAAGCCAACAGTCTGGACAGCTCTACTACAGCCGTCTGATCCCTTCTTGATTCCCTGCAGATGGTTGGTGATCTTACTGCAGTGGACTGAAGAATCCTCAGCACCCTTCTCATTCAGCATCATGTCCTGTGTCCTGCAGTGATAAGCTTTCAGCTACTCAGTGTGCAGCATCATCTGAACTGCTTCTGATAAGATGGAAACTGAAGCGGTAAGCTTTCTCACTGTCTGCTGTGCTGCTTGCTTGCTGCTTTTGGCTGTGCTGAACACATGTCTCATATGCTTTTTGCAGGCCGTTATCCCTATTTGGCAGAATAAACCTCATGGTGCGACCCGAAGTGTGGTGAGGCGAATCGGCTCCACGCTGCCACTGAAGCCTTGTCCCCGAGCATGCTTCCAGGTAGCCACACAAAGAACTGTCCATGAGTATTTCCATACCATCCGTATGTAAAAGTGTATAATGTGTATAAATGCAGTTGTAAATCAGGTAATAGGAATTGATCCTACTAGCTTTCCTATTTGTTTTATACAATTCATATGGCACAGGACCTTTCTTATCAGAGTGATTCTTCTTAAGTTTTATAATTATTATTTTCATTCCACCTGTTTTTGGCACCTCCTCTTGTATCGCTTTTCCAACCCTAAAAGATTCTTTAATATCATATGTATTGTATGTCTATTCAGATTGAAATACTGTTTTGGCCATGAAACCAAAGTTGGGTGTGTCTAAGCACTGGTATTATAGCAAACACAAAATCATACATTCTCTTGGTTAAACTAGTTTAAACTGTCCTGTGTGTGTTGGCCAGGAGCTGCCTGGTATTTCCTCACTGCGGCACCCAGATGGCCCCATGGTGCCCACGCTGGCTGACATTGCCTGGATCGCCGCTGATGAGGAGGAGACCTACGCCAGAGTGAGGTGTGTTTGCTGCCTTGTCTCAGCTGCTTTAATTTTAGTATATGTGGAAACACAGTATATTAAAGTGCAGTTTTTATTGTGGTTTCTAGTATGATCCTTTTTAATAGAATCTAGAGTCTGCTCTAACCAGTCTCTTTCTCCCGCTGGTCAGGAGTGACACGCGCCCCTTCAGGCAGGAGTGGAGGCCGACGCCCCTGCTGGTGCTTCACAGGAACTCGTCAGTGCCCAACTTCAGGCGCGAGGGCAAACGGATGGAGGGTCTGAGGAAGCCGGGTGTGACTGCGCTGAACCGCACCACCGCACTGCAGGACGAGCTCAGTCGCCTGCGGGCCCAAATCGCCAAGATTGTGTCGGGCGAATCAGGTAGGATGACTGGGAAAAGTGTGAAACGTAAATTATTTCTTTCCACTTTCATACGAATTCCATCTGTTTTTAAATGGTGTTGGGTTCTCCGCAACACATCAGCTTCTTTTAACTTGAAACCGCTACTTATACTCACACTTTCTCTAGTGGAATGGGCACAGTGTGGTGACTAAACTGAGACGTACCATTAGCCCCACCAATTTCCTACTGGGTTTAAATAATTATGTGCATTATTCTCATTTTTATTATGTGCAATAGTCCACCATTGTTCTTATCGGGTGCTAAACGTTGTCATTATGTGCAATATCACTACTAATGACAATATTACTGATCTACTACTGAACTCTATTACAAACAGTAACAGCCTCCTAAACACTATTTGTGTTACTTGTAAATAACTGAACTTTAAGTTATTTATCTACAGTAGTTATACCCAGCATTTGTGTATTCCGCATAGTGTATTTCATATTGAGCATTTCTGCAGAGTTTTTGTTGGATTTATTTGGACTTATTTTATGCTGTTCTTGTTTTTGTGTCTGTGTATCGTCAATAAAAGTTTTCTGATTTTGATTGTGTGTTGCAGAAACACTGAAACTACAAGCGGTAGAGAAAAGTGAATGTAAAACACTGTCCAGTGGTCAGTGCTTTTGTAGTTGTTTGTATTTGTTGGGCTACATCTGGTTTATGTCTGTTAGCTGCCAAAACAAAGGTTTCTCAGCCTGAATGTTGTTTATAAAGCCGTCTGCATATTTGCTGTTTACCTTCGAAGTCAAACTGACTAAGCTTGCACAGACGTTAGAAATGCTCCAGGCCAGACCTGCTGCAACTGCTTTCTGCTGCAGCTCTCTCTAAATGGAGGGTGTATAAGTGCGTTATGCAATGGTGGCCTTTGAATGGCATTGCATGGCAGGACACTTACCAGAGCAACGACTTCTTTTGGAGAAAGACCTGGCTTGCTAATGTAAACTTTGCAGTGTTCTTTAAATAGTGCTTTCTTTTGCTCTGTAAATGACTTAATTAAAATTATTTGGAGCTTCTTAAATGAGAATAATTTAAATGTACTTATTGTCCCAAACCATATGACGCTGCAGATAATGTTAACAATACGGTGTCTGTTGCCACTAGGATAAAAATAATGCTTGGCGTGAGTTATGGTAGAGCTCTGCTTTGCATTTGTGACTCATTGCCTTTCAGTTGTTTCTGTATTGGCTCCTTTCTAGTTTTTCCTGTTTCTGTTCCTGTGCAGAGTAGCTTTATTTTGCATGTGTTCATGGATTTGCCTGAAAAGACTGTTTTTCCAAGATTAAGATTAATTCTAGACCCAGACCGTACCGGTCAATAAAGGACCTGTGTAGCTGCAGGTTTTCAATCCAACAAATAGAGTAAACTTGGTCTCAGTCTTCAAGCTAGTGATCAGGTGAGCTCCTGCTTGTTTAAAATGGAAACCTGCAGCCACACCAGCCCTTTGTGCATAACATTTGACACCCCTGACGAAGAACAATACGGATTTTCAGCAGCGATTCACATTTAACTATTTGATTTAGAATAGAAAAAATACATTTCAGAGAAACCAGAAAAGGTGTTTAGTGTTCCACTGGAGCTACGAGGCTTATAGCCTACAAGTAAAGAAAGATACTTATAATCGGCCAACTAGCATTTGAATAGTACTTGCTTAAATCACACACTTGCCTTAGAGCATGTTAGTTAATCTCTAGTAGGCTTTAGAGTCGGAATCAGAAAATGTTGCTCATCCCGGAGGACAACTGCACAGACACACACAGACACAAAAACAGGAATAATATAAAATATAAAGTCTAAATAAAATCAAACTCTGCAGAAAATACTCTGAATACGCTATGCGATATGAACAAATGCTGGAGTTTACATTCTGTAGATAAATAACTTAAGTGGGACAAACATCTTGAATATTTCTGTTTGACCTCGATTCACCAGTGTTCACTGTATGTTACTAAGTGTGTTCTGAAGTGTCCTCTTGTTATGTATTTATTTTTTTCAGACTCAAACCCTATCACCCCTGACCTGCTCTCTCCTGATGACACCAGCATGGGTTTCTCCATGGCTCCCTTCGAGACGGCCGTGTACCAGCCCGCTGCCTCGGCCTCCTTCGTCATCAGCGACGTCACGGAGGAGGACGAAGGTGAAGAAGATGATGATGATGAGGTCGAGGTGTCCGAGCTGGCACCAGACCCCATGCCCCCGGTCTCCATGACGGCATCTGCCACCTTTGACCTCGATCATCCCACTATGGACTTCCGGGAGCCGGAGGAAGACACGGTGTCACTGTCCAAGTCCACAAGCTTCGCCGACGTCAAGGACATTCTGAAAGACATGAACCGCATGAAGATGTGCAAGGACAGGTGAGTGGATGCAAATACTAACTTCCAGTTGTTTTTGACTTCCTGTTTTAGCACAATTATGTATTGCTTTCTGACTCACTCTTTGTAGTCCTTTGCCCTTTTTTGCACATTTAATGATTAGAATACAGTGTTATAATACTGTATTCACTCACCCTAGTGCTGTTACTGCTCCCGTCGGCTGCACTGTATGTTGTATTTTCCTGTATTATTATATTTTTGTGTTTTTTGTACACTCTCTTTAGTCCTGTCTGCACTTGTGTAGTCCTGTGGTGTTCTGTTTTTGTTCTTTGTGGCTCTGTTTTTGTCCTGGAGGAACATTCTCGTTTCACTCTCCCACTGGTCATTTTTGTACTGTGCTTATGGTTGAAATGACAACACAGTTACCAACTAAACAAAGTTAATTTATATAGCCCATTATTATATGCAAGGATCATTCAGTCTGATTTACCGGGAGTGAAAAAAAATATTAATTAATCAGGAAAAAATAAATACGATTTTATAGAATATCAATAAATGAAGGTTAAAGTGTGTGTGTGTTTGTGTGTGCGCGCGTGTGCGTGTGTGTGCAGGTATTCTCGTGGATGTACATCATTAAGGGAGGAAGACTCTGCAACTCTGATATCTGAAGCTCTGAGGAAGAAATTCACTCTGCGGGAAGATGATATCAGTTTGAAGAAGTAACATGTCTCCTATGTCACCCCCCCCTCCTCGTTCAGCTGTCCATGTAAGAATTTTTGTGATTACCTGTAGATAGGGAATATCATTTGCATTAACCATTTAGCTATCCCAAGATCCCTCACACATTTTTCTGCTCCTCATTGAAAATGGGTGGTCGCAAATAAAATGAAAAAACATGCAGCGGACAAGTACCGTAAGCACAGCTAAACCAACTTAATAGATAGTGTAGTGCATAACACAGCTGCCTTCCAAGCAGGAGACTGGGCTTCGATTCCTAACCTGGGCAATACCACGCTACACAATAAGAATATGTTCTTTTACACCAGTGATATTCAGAATTAAATTCAAAATCAATTTATTTAATTAACAGACCTAAACTGTGATTTTTATGGCAGCCCCAGTAATGATAAGTAACACAGTTGTGCATCACATGTATACCTGTGGTATTTCTCAGAACTCTGCATGATGGTATTGTTTGCCTGCTTTTGTTGCTAGGCCTGTGCCTGTGGATTGTTGCCATGGAGACCCCATAATGCCCCATCAGCAGCGATGCAGAGTTTCCCCAGGCAATCTGCCCAACCCCTGTCTTTGTCTCCCACAGTGCCGAGCTGCAGCAGCTACACCTAAAGAGGACGGACGAGCTCTCACATAGTTCTGCTAACACTTCTGTACAGAACACACACACACACACACACACACACTCTATCCAAGAGAAGGATCAGCAGATGCGTATGTGTCTGTGGAGTGTGTTGTGTGCGACCAACCTTTACAGAGTATATTTTCATGTTCTCATTCAGACCGTTGACCCATAATGCAGAGTAGTCTGTGTGTTCTTGCTGGAAACCGATCCTTTATGCCTCACCTGAACAGGATATTTACATTTAAAGCATCTAGATTCACTTTCCTAACCAGTTTACACCTGTCCATCTCATATAATGTTACTTTCAAATATAGTTCCCAGCACAACAAGGGCCACGATCCATTAAACCCATGCCAGATATTTGGGTGAACAAATTCATTTGCAATACATTTTGCCGCTCTTGCCTCCTTTCCCTTTTGAAACCCAGTGTTGTGCCAATTTCTGTGATTATTGAATTCTCTGACCCTAGGGGGCGCTGTTTCACAGGTTTGCGGCCGATCGAATGTGCGCAAGCTCATCTAAATAGACATCAAAATGATTATACCGAAAACATAGCCTACCAAAAATGCGTTACAATAATGTACTTTAATGTTATATTCCCATTTTATTAGTGTTTAAAAGAATCAGAAATAAAAAGTCTCTTATGTGTAAGGTGTCTTGTGTCTGCATAACGGTATCAGGCGGACCTCGAACCTCGTTTTAATCGCTGATAGAATTTTATGTATCAAGCTTTTGCACGCAAGGGACATTCATTCAACACCAAAACTGTGAAACAGCGCCCCCTAGTATCATTGAATTTGATGGTCACAGAAATCAGTTTAACACCGGCAATACATACTTGAAATATTTTGATGACTGACTAGTTTGCAATATTTACTTTTTTTCAATAGTCGTTTCACTAAAAACCAAAACGAGCAGACGTTCGAGCGGTGCGAGGGATTTTGTGTGCGATGCACGCGTTAGTTTGCAGTGCTGTGCTAATAATATTGCGTTTGTGTGATAATTTTTATTTGCTCGAGGAGCTCAACTTTTCTACTCGAGCTGCTCCTGTCGATTGAAGTTCTTCATCTGAGCCACAAGATAACAGATAACCAAGTACGAAAAACAGGACGTGAACGAGCTGCTAGGTTTGGTATCGTTTGCTGTGGGTTTTTGCTGAGAACTGCAAGGTGAGAAGTTTGTGTTTGTATGTTGCTCAGACTGTCTGTTGTAAAGTTTGGCTGCCGTGTTTTTATAGCTGCTGTTGCTGCCTCTTTAGGTGATCATGAGGGACTATATGTGTGTTTTATATTGATGATGATGATGATGATGATGATGTTCCCTCACTTTACACAGTCTGAAAAGACGTATTTTGTGATGATATGCATGTGTGTCTGAACTAAAGTTTGAAACATGGAACCCCAACTGTGTGTATACCTTGTGATTCTCTAGGCGCCTTACCCAGCCTCATGCCTCTATCTATTCTCCTGCTGATGCCGTGTGTGTAATATATATATGTATATGTATATATATATGTATATGTGTATATATATGTGTATATATATATATGTGTGTGTATATATATGTGT
>JBBIGA010000001.1:37447892-37463332 GCA_037576975.1 Alestes dentex | reverse complement strand
ATGACTGTAAGACTGTCCCTGTAACTAATGACTTTAAGACCATCCCTTTAACTAATGACTGCAAGTCGATTTGGATAAGGGTATCAGCCAAATGCCCACTTTACCCTTAACAACCTCATGGATCTCAAAGCTGTCTGACTTTGGTGGTTTTGAGACTTTAACTTGATCACTAAGACAAATTTCAGATCATGTAATTTCAAGTTCATTTATACAATGGCCAAGTTTTCTTTTGGATTCTCTGGTTTATCTGTAGATCTGATGATCTGGGATGAACAAAGATCAGAGCAGAGAGAGAAAAGAAAGAGCATTTAAAGATCTTAAATTGGGATCGGGCTGAGATTAGAGGAAGCTCTTTCTCAGGAGCTGAACTGAGGTGAGAAAATGGTCAAAATGTAATACAGATGTTAAACTGAGCTCAGTTATATCTGAGAGAAACAGTCTGGATACTTTGGGATTTGACTCCTGGGTAGTTGTGTATAATAGAAAAGTTTTGTCCAGTCCTCTGCTTTTGGGATAAGGGGGAGAACTGTGAGTATATTTTGCTGTTTTATATGAATAGCTGGAGCTAAATCAGAGCTGAATTTAAATTACTGGGAACTGAAGTGACTCATTTGAGGTCTTCCCTCTACATGTGGTTTTGTACCATCCAGAGAGTTTTAGTGGTGAGTCATCCGGCCATGCAGTGGTGATTATGTCTGTGTTTTCACGGAGACTCTAGCGTTCCTCAGGAAGGGAGTGTAGAGTTTAGGATGAGTGAAAATACTCCCAGCCTGCTGTGCAGAGAAAGTAAAAAATAAAAAATGCAGGACTGCATCATGTGAACACAATAAAAAGTGCATGTTTTTCAAGGCAGTGTGGTTGAATTATGCACTGCTGGCCTGTTCATCTTTTATGCAGCTGCATAACTTTCCCCGAGCAGTGAAGTCCACACTTCCTGGCTCAATTTGCTGTGTTTCCTTGATCATATCTCATCATGAGGATCCTGTGAGGGGCCATAACATCTAGTAGTCTTTAACGGCTATGATGAAAGATGACAAGTCCCAAATGTTAGTTTTTGCTTGATAAAAAGGCCTAATTAGTGTGGCACATCTGTGTTGACTACTGTGTTGACTACTGGAGACCTAATTCAGCTCTACAGGCTTCAGCAAAGTTCAGAAACAAATTTCAGATTTTGAACTGAAATGAACAGATTTCAGTCTGTGTCAACTGCAGCTGTTGTATCTTTTCAGTGTAATTTAAGCTCAGAGCAAAAAATAAAGCACAGGTCACCTGAACCATTATGTTCATAATGCACAGTCAATGTAAAGGAAACCTGAGCGCCCACCACCTTCCATTCACAGAAAATGATCAAAAAACGAATTCTTTCAGTGCCCACACCTGTCCGACCCAGCAGGACCTCCTTGCCCCACCTTTACAACCCAACCCATTACAAAGGGAGGTATCTAAGCAACCGGAAAAAAAAGTCTGCTGTTTGGCAAAATTACAAAGGCTTTATTTCACAATAAGGTGCGGCTCCTGCGTACATCTGGGGCAAGTCTGAGCAGAGCTGTGTGCAAACTCACCACAGCCTGCTCTGCGGAAGACTCCCAACAGGATGCTGTAGGCCAGGCTCATGGAAACTCTTTCCAGGCCGAGGTTTCCTCTACATGCCGGCATTAGAAAGCACAGCAAATGTCTGAAGCACAGCCACATATACAGTCAGCTCCGAAACGGTCCCTTTATAATGAATGAGAAAAGGTCTGTGTCTTTTTCCTTCTAGACTGTGAGATTTCAGCACCCTTACAAAATCATAACAAATCACACTGTGTAACATCTATCTATTAAACTAGGGTATGACGTGTGTGTAGATGTACGATGATGACACCTATTGTATCGTGAGCTCCTTTTCTATAGTTATACAGGAACCGTTCTGTCTAAACTGTACTGTGATGGTACTGAAAATGTATCATGTTTTGATGTTCCAGAGTATTTCAGTCCAGTAAGGGAGTGTCTGACTCAATTCTCTCCACAGTTTATGGCCGGTTGTCCCAAAACCGTGTCCAGGGAGTCGAACCGGCGGAAAGTTTTTCTATCAGAGCTGCTTTTGTTATTGTGCTTTTTATCATTCATAGTCTTGTTTGTGGGTTTTTTTCTCTTCATTCTTCATCCGTGTGATGAAAACGAACCCAGATAACTTGTTAGTAATGGCCTGGATTACCTTCATGTTCCTCATAGAGTTAAAGATAAATTTGTTAATTTCATAGAAAACTCCCACTGAAATTTATCTTCAGCACAAAGAGACAGTAGAGCTCGTACTTCCTCGACATCCCAGTTGTTAGTTTGTATCTCCATTGTTGTATTTTTTTCATGGACACTTAAAAGACAGTTTTGTGTTGCCCACTGCAGCCCACTTTTAGCCCTGCTGTCGAGAAGATCAGGTCGCTCTTTTTGTAAAGGAAAAACATTTGTTCACGGTACAGCATGAATCCTTGTGCCAGAGGAAAAACGTCACTATTATAGAAGAACAAGTCTATGCTGGTGCTGCATTAACAGAACAAGTTGACTTGCGCTGTGGCTTTCAATGTGTGGAGAAAAATACAAAGAAGAGACGGCGTACTGAGTTTCTTTGTTTCTCCTCCATCCTGGTTGGATTTAGTTGATAAATTCGTCATTTCATGCTGCATTTTGATTGGCTGGTCAGTAGACGGCGGTCATAGCATCGCACACACTGTGAGATGGTGGTCCTAAAGTTCTGAAATCATTACAAAATAATTACAGGCTGTCTTCATTCACCGGGACGACAGCCAAATTTAAACCTCTCTCCCAGTGTGACGTAGGACCACCGTTTAGAACCAAAGAATTTGGTTATGTGGCAACATTGAAAATCTGGGTTAGCAACATCCTACTTGAGGGCCCCGTCCACTCAGCTCTATATACTTTTGACCAGAAAATGAACTTTTAACTCTTAACTTTTAATCAGAAAATGAATGTGAATATACGTCTAAAAATAAATAACGAATGAACGTAATACATTTCATTTGCAGTAAGGAGTATTAATGATAACAGCAGCAACAAGAATGATGATAATAATAAAACAACATACTTGTGTGACCCCTTTGTGCCTCAGGAGCCCTTTTGCTGGTCACCGACTTCAGTTCAGCATTTAACTCCATCACTCCACTCCCCCGCAAACAACCCCACAGTAAAGTCCCTTTAATAGATACTGGTCATGTTTTGTCCTGTTGCTATTATGTTATACCTATTTTTTTTCCACAATTCTTTATTAAATCATTGCATTGCATTTAATGACTCTTCAGCTGGAATACATTATCTGACATAATATTGTATTCACTTTTTGTATTCATGGCTCTTTATCACCACATATATATATAATTGTATGCTGTCCTGTCCTGAACTATTGCGTGGTTTACTCTTGTGTTTTTTTAAGTCTTACTTTTTCTTTCCGTTTGCTCTCTGTGTAGTCCTATCCTGTCTGGACTTGTCTTATGTTGTTTTTGTTTTGTTGTCCTATGTTTTGCTCCTGGAGAAATGTTGTTTGGTTTCACTGCGTTCTGTATAAATGATTGAAATGACAGTAAACTCCTACCTGACTTGACTCGACTTGAAATGGCCCAAAATGACCTCGAGCAAGAGTATCTGTCTGGATTTTCAGGCCTGACCAGTCCAAACAGTCCAACAGTCTACCGCTGCAACCTTCAAGCCTACATCAAGAGGAAACTCAAATAAAGATTTATTTTTTATGCATGAATGCACACAGAGCCAATAAGAGAACAGTGTAACTAGACTATGATTCTGTTTGTTCTATACGAGAGACATCAGTCCTGTAGCTATAAGGCGTATAAACATCTGCTTAGGGCCCCTAAACCCCTAGTTCTGTCCTCTTTTGAAAGTTTTATAGGAAAAGCGCAGTCAGCCCAAAGATTTTCTTTTTTTATGATAAAATGA
Source organism: Alestes dentex (assembly GCA_037576975.1). Classification (NCBI taxonomy): domain Eukaryota; kingdom Metazoa; phylum Chordata; class Actinopteri; order Characiformes; family Alestidae; genus Alestes; species Alestes dentex. Next base: position 37,459,387 of record JBBIGA010000001.1, on the reverse strand, counting down.
ATCGCGTTTTAATGATTTGTGGTTTCCTTGCATGCAAAAGAACATGATCAGGGTGGGCAAGAGGCCCCAGAAGAGGCCTGGTTCGAGGAGAAGAAGAGCCGTCATATGAGGTTTATGTTTACAGCATTTAGCCGGTGATTATCATCAGTTCTACTGCTGCTTTTCCACTGGCTCAAGGCACCACGCCATACCATTAACAAATATTTTTCCACTATAAGTAAAGAGACCCGTAACCAAACCGCTCGACAGCAGGGCCAGTGCCGGCGTCAAGGGGGGCCATTAGAAGGCATTGCCCCTTGCAAGTCGCCACGCCCCACCTACACACTCTAGTGTCGCTCATATGAATATAGTTCATGGCCGATAGTGCCCCCCCATTGTCAGTTAGATGCCCGCCCGGTGGATCCGCTCTGACGGCCCTGAGCAGGGCTAAAAGTGGTCTGCAGCCAAGCTGACTGCATCACTGCTTTCTGATTGGTCAAAATGCCATCACAACATGGAAAGAGGCCACTGTCCTCTACTGTCCATGCAAAAAACAACAATGGAGATACAAACTAACAACTGGGAAGGATGTGCTCTGCTGTCTGTTTGGACTGAAGATAAATTTCAGTGGAGTTTTCTACGACTCCAACAAATTTATCTTTAACTCTGTGAGAAACGTGAAGGTGATCCAGGACATCACTAACAAGTTATCTGGGTTCGGTTCTCATCACATGGATAAAGAATGCAGAGAAAAAATAAAAACTCAAACAAGACTATAAATAATAAAAGAGCACAATAACAAAAGTGGCTCTGATAGAAAAACTTTCTGCCGCTTTGACTCCATGGACGCAGTTTTTTGACGACTGGCCATAAACTGTGGGAGAGAATTGAGTCAGATACACTGGAACACCAAACCTGCTGCAAGTTCTGCACTGTCGCAGTACGATTTAGGTACAGCGCGGTTCCTGTAGACCTGTGGAAAAGTGCCTAAAGTTTTTATTGTGCTAAAACACTCCCCTCTCCCTCCCCAGATAAACTCCTTCTAGTGTTTTGAGCCGGGTTGGTCTGAAAACTCTCGTTGGTCTGAAAAATTTCCAGCTGATTTTGGAGGGGCAAAACTTTTGCTGTTTAGATGGTGGGAAACCTGTCCTGCTCACATAAGATATGCTGAAAAATCAGGTTTGAGCAGCATGTCTGAACAAGGCCCAGGTCAACCACAGGACCGAAGACACAGAGTCATTATAAGCCGTGCTGTAAACCAACCGCAAACCAAAATGCTTTTGGCTTGCAAAGTGGTTTCATTTTAGGTTGTTGGAGAACATGGGATGGATAATGTTCACATTCCATAAGACTAGAGCTGCACAGCTTTTAATAGGCCATTTTACACCTGGATATACAATACAAGGCGCAGCTGCAGCACATACACTATATGGACAAAAGTATTGGGACAGTTGACCATCAAATCAACAGGGACCTTAATGACACTGCATTCAGAGACATAGACCTTAACATGGAGCTGGTCCCCCTTTGCAGCTATAACAACTTCCACTCCTCTTAGAAGGCTTTCCACAAGATTTTGGAGGTTCTGTGGGAATTTGTGCCAATTCATTCTGTATAGCATTCATGAGGTCACGCACTGATGTTGGATGAGAAGGCCTGACTCGCAATCTCCGTTCCAGTTCATCCCAATGACGTTGGATGGGGTTGAGGTCAGGGCTCTGTGCGGGCCAGTCAAGTTCTTTCACACCAAACTCATCCAGCCATGTCTTTATGGAGCTCGCTTTGTGCACTGGGGCACAGTCATGGTGGAATAGAAAAGGTTCTTCCCAAACTGTGTCTACTAAATTGGAAGCACGGCGCTGTGCAAAATGTCTTGGTCTGTTGAAGCATTAAGATTACCCTTCACTGGAAGTAAGGGGGCATCAGAATTTGGTAATTAAGAGGTGTGTCCCAGTAGTATACAAATAAATAAATATCGTGCAAAAAACAGTAAGCATCAAAACATAGATCACCAGTCACACTTTCAACCAAGGAACCCCCCCCCCCCCAAACCTTACTGGGGACCCCATGAGTTTTCCTACCCCTGATCCCCTGAAGCCTGTAAATTATTTATCTTTATTATTATATAATTATTATTAGGTTAGCAGTAGTGATGGCTTACTGCAATATTTATCCTTCTACTAAAGCATTAAGGGATGTTTTCGTTGCCATGGCAAAGCTGTCGTCAATCACTCTGCGTTCTAAAACAGCTACAGTCTTCCGGGAGACTTTTTGTCTAGCCACTAGATGTTTAGTTTTGCTGTTAATTATTTGTTCCATAAATTATAATCAATTACGAAGTCACATATCTTTACTATAATGCAGACACATAATTTAAAGCAATTAAAACCGAGTTGGCCGCGAAATAAGGCTTATTTCATCTTTCAAAGCCATTTCCCTGAGGGAGGAGTGGACATTAGCCTGCTCGCAGTAGTTCTTGCTGGATTATGGTTGTAAAGGTTTAGATTTAGATTTCCGACCCGCCCTCTGGAGGAGGAGGTTTGGGAGAGGCGGTATGTGTGAGGCTGGTTCATCTCCTCTAGGCTGGAAGTTGAAGTTTCACCGAGCGTTTGAGCGTTTCTTCCTCGTTTTTTCTCGCTAACCCCACCCTCACGGATGCTTACCATGTTTTTCCCTCGTTTTTTATCCGTCTAACCATCGCAGGAGTCCTCACGAACTTTTCTTCAACCTTCTGTGGACCATATTATCGACTAAACTGGACTGGACCTATATCCCCTCCTGCTGAACCTGGCCTGGAAGTGAGTAAGTAGCCCCAGATCAGCTCCTCCTGAAGTGAACTGGTGAGATTATGGGAACACCTGGAGTGAGGTCTCATTCTGCAATAGTTCTCTCGCTCCATTTGTGAGGTTTAACATGAGTTTGACATCAACTGTGAGAGTCCAACGCAGCCCCGCATGTTTGTTTGATTAGTCTTTTGCCTTTCAGATCCTGTGGGCTTCACTTTTTCTTCTGTAATTTCTATTTATTTATTTTTAAATAAAAATACAAGAGCCCAGATGTTTCCATCAAAATGATCAGATCATTCCGACACACACTGTTTGGATCTGTAGCCCCTCAATAGCATTTTACTGACTTTGGAGTGAGAGGAAGGAGGCTGCTTTATGTCAAACAGGTCTGGCAACAGCTATAATTGTTAGTCCCAGGACAGTGCAAATGTACAAATGCAAACCCAACTACGCCATGTAGTTTGTATAACTGCCATTATAAGAAGTATGTGGTGCAGTTAATCTGATTAATTTACTGTATGACTGAAACTAACACTGCAGTTGGTTTAAACCCTGATCATAGAAGGCTTCAGTGTTGCTCCCTTTAGGTTTATAGCTTTCTCTTTAACTGGCATATAAGGTAAATTTGCATAACTTCTTTTGACACATAGTGGGAATTTATCTTCTCAATGATACAAATGCACTGCATGGTTCAGTATTTTCAGCGTGTAATAACACACCTATTGCATTCCAGGGTGGAGTGTGTGAACGTTCTGCTAATCTCTACACAAGAACATGATTAAGATCACTAGATCAGTCTCAGTAACTGTCATTTTACAAAAAAAAATCAGTCACATCAGCAAACGTTTCCCTTAGTCCGGTAAATATTGAAGTCCGGTAAATATTGACTCACAGGATGTTGATTTGGAACAAAACTCTCAAAATGGTGTTCTGAAAACTTGATGTTGGATCTTAAAAAAGTAGAGCAGTTTGAGTGAATGTGTTCATCATGAAACACAATTCTCAGCGACTGCAAGGGCCTTATGAGTCGAAACAGTTCACAGAACAGGACAATTTCACATTCTTGACCATTATCAGTGACAAATAAATATAAAGAAAAATGTACAAATATATTCACATATATGAAAAAAGAATCCATGTAGTTCAACACCAGAGTTGGTTTGCTTGTTTTGTTTTTGGAATGTGTGATATTGGCTTTGGTGAAAAAGTGTTTTAGGCTTATTTTAGACATTGGGAACGACATTAGGGAACGATTAGCCTAAATAAAAAAGTAAGTGAATTACTCTTGATTCATAAGTTTAGAGGCAAATATGAAGGCTTCCAGTTGAGACACAGAAGGACATGCAGATGCAGATGCAAATGTTTATGGTGAATAAATCCTGCACACGGCTGTGTGATTAAATGGTAAAGAATCCAGATTTGGTGATTCATCACCGGAAATGATGAATCACCAAATTAACCTGGTTTGGAGCAGGTTTTCTGCTTATGAAATTCAATCTAATTTTCAGTTAAAATCCTTTTTGGTTCTTAGCTATAAGCAAAATGTATTAAAAAACTATGGCTTTTAGCATAAGTCATAACTTACAGTACAATTGCACTGTGTTTTTCATTTAAATGACTAATGTAATGCAATCTTGTCATTCAGTGTAAGAACGAATCATTAGACATGTTGGTATAATAATAAGTGTGCGTTTACTCTGAGAACGCCGGGAACGAATGTGTCCCCGCCACTTTTTGTTTTGACTCATTTTATCCCCACCACTTTTTGACAGCCTTTAATTAGCTGATAATGAAAGAAATTATGTTGGTACATGTCATGTAATTAAGAGAGAGGCCCAACTTTCTTAGTGATTGGTACACCTAAATCAAAACACTTATTGCTACCACACTGCCATTTTATTGCCATTTTTTATTTGTTGTTGTCTTATTTGTTTTTGCCTGCCCATTTTTTTGACCTGCTGCGGTTTGCAAACCCCCTTCCATTTTCAATTAAGGACACATTTGCCAATAAAAATTAAGCGGATGCCCATGATTTTGAAGAAGCAGTATCTACAACCCAACACAATGTCGGTCCAACCTAGATAAATTGCGTGTCTACCCCCAGGGATTAACTCTGGTTCTTGACAACATAGCATTCAAAATGTTGTCCCTCAAGTTCAGTTCAGCCCCACCCACTCATAATAAAGTTATAAGTAGTGTTTCAGTCCGGACTACTTTTTGAAAGAGGCACAGTACAGGGAAGCTAAATGAATGTAGGTCATTTACATATTTCCATCTTAAGGGGATGGAAAAAAAATGTGTTAAATGTTTTTGGTACATAAAGCAACACAAACATCATAAAGAAAATTTAGGGTCCCAGTATTCGTCATATTTGTGAGAATGATCCTTATACCTCCTGTTTGTTTCTTCCCAGGTTGCCATGGTGAGAACTTCCATCAGAAAACATTGAGAACAATCAGGAATCAATTAAGAAGTCAGAGAGCAAGAGATTGACCAGTTTCAAGCATGGACTGGAAGACATTCCAGGCCCTGCTGAGTGGGGTGAACAAATACTCCACTGCGTTTGGGCGGATCTGGCTCTCTGTGGTCTTCGTCTTCCGGGTGATGGTGTACGTGGTGGCGGCGGAACGCGTGTGGGGTGACGATCAGAAGGACTTTGACTGCAACACCAAGCAGCCAGGCTGCGCCAACGTCTGCTACGATCACTTCTTTCCCATCTCGCACATTCGGCTGTGGGCGCTGCAGCTCATCTTCGTCACGTGCCCCTCACTGCTGGTGGTCATGCACGTCAAGTACCGCGAAGATCGTGAGCGCAAATACCAATTGAAGCACGGCGCAGACGCCAAGCTCTACGACAACACGGGTAAAAAGCACGGCGGCCTCTGGTGGACATACCTGCTCAGCCTCTTCGCCAAGACGGGTATTGAGGTGGCCTTCCTCTACATCCTCCACCACATCTACCACAGCTTCCAGCTACCCCGGGTGGTCAAGTGTGAGGTCATACCCTGTCCCAACGTGGTGGACTGCTACATCGGCCGGCCCATGGAGAAGAAAGTCTTCACCTATTTCATGGTAGGTGCCTCGGCCATCTGCATCGTCCTCAACGTCTGTGAGATCCTATACCTCATCTCCAAGAGAATCTCCAGGTGTGCCAAAAAGATGAAGAGCCACCGCGAGCATATGGCTTCGTACCACCACCCCCACCCCCACCAGTACCGGGATCATGACAGTAGCTGCACCCTGCCCCTGCACGAACTGGAGCACAAGTCAGATTACAAGGCCAAGCCAAAGTCCGGACTCCTGTCTCCGCCCTACAAGCAGAGCGTTGGCATGAGGGCTTCTGCTCCCAACCTTTCCTTGGCCTAAGAAGGAGACATGCTCAGCTCCAGACTGAGATAGACTGACATGGAGGGCTCCTGGAAGAGTCTGTAAAAGAGTTAAAGATCTACTAGGCTGAGCCATGGAGTTTTAGCTGTAAACTCAAACTTCTGTCCTAGAGGGCCAAAGCATTACTGTTACGGTTTACTGTTTTCTATGCTCTAACACGCCTGAACTCCTCAAGCACTTGCAAGTCTTCCTTTTAGGTTTTTTTTGGAAATTCTATCAGAATTTATGAAAAGCTGACAAAAGACATTGTGAATTCCATCTGTTTCTATAAACTGTTCTTATGGTAAAATCTTGAATATTATGTGTATGTAGATCAAAGCTTATTGGGGACATTTAAACCTGTATTGGTTCTGGGTAGAAAGTACTCTGGTACTCTGATCAGGAAGTACTCTGGAGCTCTCGGCAGCCTCTGATGGTCTTAGTTGCCCAGCCTTGTTGCCAAGACCATTGGGCTTTTGTTCGTGTCAGGGATTTCACTCCTGGCCTAACCTTGCTGGACTGAGATGGAGTGAGATGGACGACTCCACAGACTTGGAGCAGGTTCTTCTCATCCTCCAGATCCAAATCCTAAGCTAAATATTATATAAACACAAGTGCCTTTCGTGCCTTTACCAGATGTAACTGTTGGAACAAAATCTTGTATCTCAGTTGTTCTCCATTTTTTATTTAGTGACATAATGTGAAAAGGCTGTTTACATTGTGACAAAAATCTACAAAGAAAGAACTGACAAACAAAAATGGACCAAACTGGTTTGAATGCAATTTTGTCACATTTTTCTCTCCTGTAAAATGACCAGCTTGGACATACAAGGTCTTGTTCCCACAGGAACCAGCAAACGTATTCAAGGAAGGGCTCCTGATTATAAAGGGGACATATTATGCAAAACTCACTTTCAAGAATAGAGCTGGTGAGATCTCTTTATGTGAGAGTGATTTTGTGCAAAGAACCTCATGAATATGTTTTGTAGCCCATAGACCTGTTATAGCTTGTTTAAAAAAAAAAACAAGCTATAATATGTCCCCTTTAAAAGGGCTGAGCTGGACATACCTACATGTTGGACATTCCTTTATGTTACAAACTAATATTAGGAACACGTAATGGACATTAACGTCGTTGGCCCTGTCATCAGGAAATCTTCGATGATGCCCCAGCTAGCTTCTTTTCCCCAGTACTCAACACCATTAAAGTGCTACATGCTGTGCTAATTAGCAAACAGGTTCTATCAAATTTCTAAGTAAGGAAAGTTAATACTGCTAATTAGCATGATATTGTTTGATTCATGCTAACTTTCCTTGAAGTTTGTTATTATTATGAGCCCTTTGGGAGCTTGAATGTGGAAACAAGACTTTAAATCGCTCCAAAGAATCTTTAACAAACTTTGTCAAAAAAGGACTTCACAATTCCTATGAAGCAACCACCGCCGTGCCTCTGCATTCAACCATGAACTTGTTCCTCCATTCTTCTAGGCGGCGGAAAAGCCATAACTTAGTGATCTTGTAAGCTCCCTGAAGACACACCTTCAACTTGCATAATCGAGAGCAGCATGATCACTGGTCTAATGAGCTTTTTGTCATGGAGAGTCATGTTAATGTGCGCAGTATCGGTCAAAGTTTGGACACACCTGGTTGAATGCATTTTTTTTGTCCCTTAAAGATATTTGTATCTAAAGTGTTACGCACAAATGCTTTATATTTCTAAGATGGGGCCAAAATAAAATGACACAGACGGACTTAAATTAATATTTGTTAAATTGTTTCGCAACAATTTACAATGAAGTTCATTTGATCGTTTTACGTACGGTACCTTGTTAAATTGAAATGTCTGTTCTAATTAGTGAGATTGTGTTAATTAACAGTGTTAAAGTGGGTGTAGTGATTGTGGTCATTACTGAAGTGCTGTTAGGGTTCACTTCACTATAAATGTTTATAATGCCCTCATAATGCTCTTATCAAGCCAGTAGTTGATAAGTAAATGGCTGTTAATTACTGCTTTATTTAAAAGCAACTAGTGCGGAGGTGACCATTTTTATTAATGTCTTTTAGAGTGTTGCATCCCAGGCTGGTCTTGACCTTGGGACCAGGCTCAAAACCATGAATTAAGGTCTTGGGGTAAAGAAGACGTAGCTTCTTTATGAAAGCACAGCTTTGTGAAGTGAATCCAGCTATGTACAGCATGCAGGTACACAATAGGCACCCATGTTAATTTCAGCTGTAACCTGTAATTTTTTTGCGCTCCTCGCCTTGAGAAATGTTTCATTTGCAAGAAACTGGTTTAAAAGAAAAAACAGATCTCTGCTACCCTCCCAAACCCACACCGCAGCACACAATGTTGGGTGAAGGAGGTATAATAGGCAAATATGCTAGAATTTTCTTAATTCAGTTAATAATGAGTCATGAGCAGCCACTTCATTACCAACTACTGGCTCAATAAGTGCTTTACTAGGGCATTATAATACCTAAATGTTACCTTTTTTTTTTTTTTTCATTTCAGTGTGTTCAAACATTCGACTGCACTGTAACAACTTAATCCAGCAAACGCCTCGGTTAGTCCAGGGATGGGACTGTGAGTAGGTCCCTTTCTAACAAAACTGGGTACAGGCAGGAACAGTATATGATATAAATCTGGTATATAAGTCAGACTAACAGACCATAAAGCAGCCTCTAATCTGACAATACTAATCATTTTTCCAGCAGTCACGTTACAACAGGTCAGTTTTATTGTGTGCTATACCAACAGAGTTCTTTTCCAGTCTTAGGAATACGTGAGAGTGATGTTTGCCTTTCAGTGTGGTTCACAAAAAAGGGTCGACCAGGTGGCCCTGAGTCACTGGAGTGTTGATTCAAAGCGGCATGGAATGTGGGAGTTTTATTTAAAAGCTGAAGGCTGAACTGAGCTTTTAGCCATGAAAGAAAAGAAAATGATGGAAAATGATGATGATTTAAACATGAAAAAAAAAAGAAAAAAGCTGCCTGGCATGAGACACTTCATTACAGAACAACTACTGTGGCCACATCAAGGCCTCCCCATTTTGGTGTGTATATATATATACTATTTTTTATACAAATAAAGTGTTATATAAATGGACCCCAAGTGTTTGGTTCTTTCATTCTTAGTTCAGGTTTTACAGACATATCTCAGTTTTGCACTGGAGTAATGGAAGCATATACTGCACCAATCAGAACTGTGCAATTTGTGTAAATTACCATCAACTTAAAGTCAAATTTAAGTCACAATTGAACCTTTTTTACATTTGTTGAAGTTTTCTCACAATAGCTGTCAGTCCTCTGAACACTCGGATCATCATAACATTAATTTTCTGTAACTGCTTTAATCTCACTAGGGTGCTTATAATTGTCATATTTTTATTGCTTGGGTATAAACAGGATAACTACTGTACTTAATAAAATAGATAAATAAAGAGAAAAATAGATCATAAATAAACATCATGTATATAAAATCAAAATAAACATATATACACCTCCGGAAAAAAATGAGAGACCACTGCAAAATTTTTCAGTTTCTCAGGTTTCATCTTTTATAGGTGCAAGTATTGAACTGAACGGCTTTGCCTTAGTTTTTAAGAACTGCTGACAATATTTCTCATTTCCAAATAAAAATATTGTTCCTTAAAGCATCATTTTAAAGGAAATTACAAAACATCAACATAAGAGAAATGATGCGGGGTTTACAGAACTTGAATAATTCAAAGAAAACAAATCTCATTGTCTCGTTCACTCGTTCACCATTTAAAAACCATTGGGCTCAATTCCACTCAATTCCATTTGAATAAAGATGGCGGCTTGGATGTTGTAGTCTGCCTGCACTGAACAGACAATTTCATAAAATAATAAAATGTGAACCTTGTGGCGACAGCACATTCGGACGGGTTTTAAAGCCAGTATTTATATACTGTTTTATGACCCTCAAATTGAAAATAATCAATGAGATTGTGTCATCATGCAGACTGTGCTGATAACAGTTTAAATCAGGTTGAGAGGATCATTCCCTTGAGGATCAAAGGTTGTTCATAAAGCCCAAACTTAAAGTGTGTAAACTGGCTTTACTGCCAGAGGTCAACGACCTTTTCCTTTCAGTGCCTCAACACTTCTTCGCACATACTCCAGTCATAAAGTGTTGGGAACTTTACCCCTGATTCAACATCAGCTTTTGACCAAAGCCTCCAGGAGATGGATGGGATGTTTTAAAGAAATGAAAACACTCATTTCTGGAGAACTGTGGCCTCCACAGCCTGCGTTTCACACTCCAGATTTATTCAAAAGCATCCTCTTCCAACGAAACTATGGCTGAATGTGTTTGTATGTGTAAGTAATGCTGCAACACTTTTGATTGAATGAAGTCTGATGCCATTCAAGTTTATCATACACTACTCACAAAACGTTAGGGATATTTGGCTATCGGGTGAAATTTGTGGAAAGAGTTCACACTACAGTGATATCATGATAGTAGGGTATTTAAGTAGAAGCACGCAATGGTGATTTCCTCATCTCAAACCATATATTGAAACAAAAGCCAACAACAGTGGTGAGTATACCACAACAAAAAATATCAATGTCTCAATAACGTGTCATTTTGACGATGACGTCTCATGCTGTTCACAAGTCGACTTATTGGCTGCTGAGAGGCATCCCACTCTTCTTGAAGGGTGGCCATCAGGCCATTGAGGTTCTGGGGTACAGAGTTACAAGCCTCTACATGGCGACTCAGCTGATCCCTTATGTTTTCTATGGGATGCAGGTCTGGAGAAAGTGCAGGCCACTCCATTCGAGGTACCCCCGTCTCCAGCAGCCGTTCCCTAACGATGCGACCTTGATGAGCTGGAGCATTGTCGTCCATGAAGATGAAATTAGGCCTGTGTTGTTCATGCAGGGCACAATGACTGGATGAGAGATGTTATACAGCTAGTATGGGCAGCTCTGTATTGACTAGACACTAGACACACCTGCCCACACTGTAACACCAGGTCGTCTTGCAGGTCGTCTAGCACGCAGACCATGCTGATGTAAACGGTTTCGAATGGTCTGACGTGAAATGTGCCTGGAGTTGAGTGGCATTCATCATCCTGTTCCGCAGGGAACTGTTCACAATAACTCGGTCATCAGTGTAGGATGTGGCCAAAGGACTTCCACTTCTATGCCTTTCTGTGACTCTTCCAGTTTCTCTGTATCTCTGTTAAACCTGCTGATGACACTCTGTGACACTCTAAGCTTTTCTGTTATTTACATCCAGTACGTTAAAAAAAAATATCTGTGAATAGATCTGAATACACATACTCTCAGGGTCCCATGTTGTCAAGGTCCTACACTGTCAGGGTTCTGTGTTAT
>JBBIGA010000001.1:37415415-37432027 GCA_037576975.1 Alestes dentex | reverse complement strand
ACACTCCACACACACCTTCTACACACTCCACACACACCTTCTACACACACTCCACACACAACGTCTACACTCCACACACATCTTCTACACACACTCCACAGACACCCTCTACACACACTCCACACACACCTTCTACACACACTCCACAGACACCCTCAACATACACTCCACACACACCCTCTACAACCACTCCACACACACCCTCTACATACACTCCTCACACCTTCTACACACACTCCACAGACACCCTCTACATATACTCCACACTCCACACACACCTTCCACACACACTCCACACACACCTTCTACACACTCAACACACACCTTCTACACACACTCCACACACACCCTCTACATACACTTCACACACCTTCTACACACACTCCACAGACACCCTCTACATACACTCCACACACACCTTCTACACACTCCACACACACCCTCTACATACACTCCACACACACCTTCTACACACACTCCACAGACACCCTCTACATACTCTCCACACACACCTTCTACACACACTCCACACACACCCTCTACATACACTCCACACACCTTCTACACCCACTCCAGACACCCTCTACATACACTCCACACACCTTCTACACATTCCACACACAGCTTCTACACACACTCTACAGACAACCTCTACATACACTCCACACACCTTCTACACACTCCACACACACCTTCTACACACCTCACACACACTCCACAGCACCCTCTACATACACTCCACACACATTCCACACACCTCACACACACTCCTCACACACCCCACACACACCCCACACACTCTCCACACAAGCCTGTCAGGGGCTCAGAAGAGGTTGAAGCACACGTGTCCCTCCACACACTCCACACACACCTTCTACACAACTCACACACTCCACACACACCTCACACACTCCACAGACACCTTCTACACACCTCACACACTCCACACATTCACACACCCTACCCACATTCCACACACACACACACCTAACACACCTTCTACACACACTCCTCACACTCCTCTCACACACATTTCACACATTTACTACATACACTCCACACACGCCTACTACACACCTCACACACTTACCTTCCACAGACCTCACACAACTTCTATACAAACTCCACACACTCCTCACAAACACCACATACACAGCTCACACACAGTCCTCACACACACTCAACACATTCACATACCCTTCCACACTCCTTCCACATACACCTTAGACACACTCCACACACACCCTATCCACACACACACTTCACACATCTTCTACAAACACTCCTTCCACATACACTCCACACACCTCACACTCATACTCCACACACATACACCTCAAACACCTTACACACAGTCCTCACACACACTCCACACAACTTCTACACACTCTTCACACACCTCTCACACACTTCACACACCTACTACATACTCTCCACACAGACCTTCTACACACCTCACACACACCACACACACACACCTTTCCCAAGCACTCCACACTCTCCACACACACCTCACAAACCTTCTACACACACTCCACAGACACCTCACACACAGTCCTCACACTCTTCACACACACTCCACACACACCTTCTACACACACTCCTTACACACACACTTCACACATTTCACACACTTCTCAGACACACTCCACACCCTCCACACACACCTCACACACCTTCTACACACAAACCACAGACACCTCACACACCTTCTACACACTATCCAGACACCTCGCACACATTCTACACACATTCCACGCACATACTCCACACACACCTCACACACAAGCCCACTTTCTGCAAGCTCCCCAAACACACGCCCACAAATGAGTCGATTCGTTTAACTCCTCAGGTATTCAGAAATGACTAATTACAAACAAAATGACACAGATTAGACCTCAGGAAAAAAATGCTGTAGTGCTGAGTGGTACAGAGTCGATTCGAATCGAATCGTTACGAATATTCGCATTTGTTCAGACTAATGACAATTATTGTACTGCCTCAGGGATTCAGAAATTGATCAATTATGAACAAAACCACACAGATTAGCACTCAGTAAAAATTCCTCGATACTGAACGTTACAGAGTCACCTCAAATCGAATCATTACGAACATTTGCGTTCGTTTCGAATAATGATGATTATTATACTGCCTCAGTTGAAAAAAATGACCGACTACAAACCGCTCAGATTAGACCTCAGGGAAAATTCCTCAGTGCCGAACGTTACAGAGTCGATTCCGTAGCAAATCATTCTGAACGGTCAAGTTTGTCCCAAATAATGTTGCTTATTATACGGCCTCGTTTTTTAAAAAAATGTTGTTTTATTCTCGCTTCATATTTTCATTTGTTCTTGTCTCTGTGTGTCTGTCGTAACATAAGTAATTTCCTCTAGGCTCGATAAAGTTTCCTGACTTCCTCAGTGCCGAATGCTCCAGAGTCAATTAGAATCAAATCAAATCTTATGACTAAGTTTCCTCAGAAATGGAATTTGTTCATAATATTTATAATTTAAACAATTTTCCACTCACTCCAGATGCAGTCAATCAAACAAGACATGTTTGGGGTCCAAATGTTTGCATCTTTGGTTTATAAAGGCGCTATGAGGCTAACAAACACCGGAACCATCTTCACCCAAATCATCTTCATTGTTTCTGCACAACTATATTACCAAAACTCAGCCCAAACCACATCCAGCTCTTCAATAAGGTGAGTTGATTATTATGTTGCCTCAGTTATTAAAAAATTATAAAGTTCAAACAAAACCACACAGATTGGCCCTTAGGGGAAAATTCCTTAGGGCCCAATGCTAAAGAGCCGATTCGACTTGAATCGAATCTTCCCAGAAATGTACACTAAAAGCATATTTCTAACATATTTATGATTTCCACTCACTCCAGATGCAGTCAATCAGACAAGACATGTTAAAAGTCCAAATTTTAGCCTCTTTAGTTTAACGCTGTAGGTATGAGGCTAACAAACACTAGAAGTTAATAGTGACCCAAATCATCTCTGTAAAATACAGCCCAAACCCACTCAAACTCCAAGTCCTCTAATTTATGACTCTTTGTGAGCACCAGCCCTGGTGTCTGTAGTGGTGAGGTTTTGTTCATGTTTACAGCTCACAGTAAGTCATACTGAAACCTAAACCACATCCACAAGTCTGATCCACCATCATGAAAAGTGAAAGAGGTTTGAGAGATGTTTTGGGGATGTGTTCACTCAACTTGAGTGACTATTGACTTCCAGTGTCTGCTGGAACCAGCAAGAAGCAACACCTGGGACCTTAAAAACGGTCTTTGTGGATTAACTGTATCAGTAAGTGGGAAAATGTACAACTATGTTAACTGAATCGGCTTCATCAGAAACATGTTGACTGGTACAGTTGACTTTAACTGGTTTATCTAATTGATTGATTATTCAAAACTATTAGATTTAATTCAACTTCTAATTTAACAGATCATTGTAAATTACGATCCAAACTAACAACTGTGAAATTAGAAGTTGAATTTAATCTAATATTTTTGAATAAAGTTACAGTAACACGCATAGTTCAGTTGCATGTAGTCATTACAGAAGCAGTACAGAATGGCCTCAGTATATAATCAGTATATGAATATTCATGTGAATATGCAGCATATTAGATTTAATTCAACAATTTTTAATTTGGCTTATTGTTAATTTCTGAGAATCTTCTTAATAAAATTAGTAAAAATTAAAATTAGTAAGACCAATTAGACAAACCAATTAAATGTGTTTCCAGTAACATTCATTTGCACGAGTAATTATTAAACCAGTAATTACAGAAGTAGAACAGAACTGCCTTCACGATAATCCCTTTGTACTGTAAGTTATTAGTAATTTAGCATTAGTTATTAATAATTATTTCGAATCACATCAGAGTGAACATTCCCACAAATTAAGTTTCCTAAGTACTTCACTTTTTAATGACTAAATTAGTTATTCCCCTCAGTCAACCTCCTCAGAGCTGAATGTTACAGAACTCATTTGAATGTAACTGAACGTCTAAAGATTCTCACAGCTTTATCATGATATTTAATAACGACTAAACAATTTAATAAGAAAACAACCCAACCTAATTTGCACTATGGGACATCTGCATTCAGCTAATGGCAAAAAAATGAAGCGCATACTGATGAAAACGATCCCACTTAGAAGTGTGTAACTCCTCTATGAAGCATCACATCCTGATTATGGAGGTTTCTTGAAGATTCTTATACAAAGGCAACAATATTTATATCCATAAATCCCTTTTTATTACATAACTTTCATTATGTAAGTTGCAAAAAGCACCTGATTTTGTTTTCTTGTATTTGACTTCGACGGGGGAAGCCTGGTGTCAGATGGAAAAAACAAAAAAAAAAACAAACAAGAGGAAACTTTTTTCCCCACAGAGAGAATGACAAAGTGCAGACAGGAATCAAACTTTGGTCCGATAAAAGAATTAGATTATAAATGGAATAAAGAAGAAAGAATACAAAGATAGAACATAAGATTCATTTAGGAGATAATAATAATTTAACAGGTAGAAACAGTGTTGTTAGGAATGTGAGTCATTCATTGTGTCGTGAGGTTTTCTTCCAGTTCAAATCAAGTTGAAGGACTTCATGGCTTCCGCTTGTTGAGGGGGTCTCTCCCGAGGGGGTCCGTTTCACTGCGCCGGGCCGTTACTGAAGCCCGTGGGATTCTGGGACTGCCAGCGCCACAGATCTTCACCTGTCAGACCAAGAGGACGAAAAATGACATCATATTCAGGTCCCAGGACTCAGTCCGGTATGGATTATCTACTATAGGAGGCAGATCCTTTAGCATCAGGGTCCCCAAACTACTGAATTCCCAAGGAAATTCCATATGGAAACATGTACAGTCCAGTGCAAAAGTCTTAGAGCCCTAAGAAAATGACCTGTTTAGCTGAGCAGTATGTTTTATAAAGCTAATATTAGCATATATACAAATAGTAATACACTCAGGCTGCATTCTGTGGTGGTCTAGGTTTATTTTGGCCTAGGTTTATTCTGTGGTGGTCTAGGTTTATTCTAACAACTAGTTTTCCCTGTAATATTTGTCAGAATTCAGTGAAATAAGGTTAATTGCGATTTGTTCAATTGTATTAGTAATGAATAAATATGAGGAAGTGACCCTGAATTTCCCTCTCAGGCTTTCCTTGGACTGAATGGGACTCAGCAGTCTCTGAGATTAAATGTAATAAAAATAATTTAATGTATATTATTTATATGATTAATGTTCACTAATCTATAACCTAACACCACAGTAATAACTCCTCCTACAGTGCTTCATACGTACACATCCTCTCGAGGCCGAAGTCTGCCTTCCAGCCCAGCTCCGTCTCCGCCAGCCGGGGGTCTGCATAGCACGAGGCGATGTCTCCATTCCTCCGGGGGGCGATCCTATACGCAATCTGCACAAAAGAAACAGATAAAAGTAGGTCAAACATATTCTAGAGATTCCTTCAACGCTGCAAAAAACACTTAAAAAAAAAAAAAAGAATTTTTCACACCTGTTTTCCAGAAGCTTTTTCCATTGCCTTCACCATCTGGAGCACAGAGTAACCAGTACCTGTTCCCAGATTATACACCTGCACAGAGAAGGGAGAGGGAGAGAGAGCAAAAGCAAAACAGACAGAGAGAGAGAGACAGACAGAGCAAGAGAGAGACAGAGAGAGAGAGACAGACAGACAGACAGTGAGAAAGGAGAGAGCGAGAGGGAGAGAAGGAGAGTGAGAGGGAAGGAGAGAGAGAGAGAGAGAGAGGGAGAGAAGGAGAGAGAGAGGGAAAGAGAAAGAGAAAGAGAGAGAGCATGGGTGGACAAATATGAGAAAGGTGAGTAAAGACAAGAAACAAAAATGAAAAGTAGCAGAGAAAAAAATGGAGTAGAAAAGAGAAGTCCCACCTTGCAGCCACAGTTGTCCTTCAGCTTCTTGAGTGCAGCGATGTGTCCCTTTGCCAAATCCACTACATGAATATAATCCCTCACTCCTACAGAGAGAGAGAGAGACAGAGAGAGACAGAGAGAGAGAGAGACAAATTGGTAGCTCTGTTCATTGTATTCAACCCATAAAACTTATGAACAGCAGTGTATTCATATACACAGATTTTAATCACCACCATCCATATCCGTGACTTTACCTGTTCCATCTACTGTGTTGTAGTCATTCCCAAACACGTTCAGATGTTTTCTTCTGCCGACAGCAACCTGGATCACCACAGAACAAGCATTCCTTATCAACACTAATCCGAATCTGTAGTCTAGAGCAACAACCAAATTCCGACCCTTTTGGTTCTGATTGGCTGGGTGGGTTACCTGGGCCACGTACGGCAGAAGGTTGTTTGGTATGCCTTGAGGGTCCTCGCCGATTTGTCCTGAGACGTGAGCACCAATGGGGTTGAAGTACCTGAGCAACACTGCATTCCAGTCCTGGGAGAGGAGCTCAATCAGTGAACAGGAGTGTACAGGAAAGAATGTACCAATGTTTTAAAAGATGTGGTACTTAATACCCTGCAGTTTGTGCTGTTTCTGTGCCCAAATTCACCTGATTTAGCTTCTCAAGGGGTTGTAGTCAATCACTTCAAGCATGAATCTTTGACCCACCCAATAAAAACAGTGAAAACTGCCTAAATCACACATTTGCATTGACCGGGCAAAAGTCAGGCTTAAGGACGGCTGCTCCTGCTGTTATATGCTATTTTACTGGGAACTTGTGTCTGTTTATATAGATAACAGTAGAGCTGCTCATTTTTACTGCTACATATTTAAATTGTGATGCCTTTCATGGTATTATAAGGCCCAATCATCACTTTTCTGGAAACAAAAAGGCATAAAGTCTGTGAATAACTGTAATCTGTAGTAATTTCGTCTGTTTCATGTTTAATGTCCATTACTGTCTGTTAAACGTTGTTTCTTGTTCTATGCCTCAACTATTTGTGAAGTGACCTTGAGTTTGAGAAAGCTGCTATTTAAATAAAAACTATATTATTGTTAAATGTTGTTTCAAATGATACGTTTACCCCCCCCCCCCCATCCATTTAGTCTGTGTATAAAAAAAAAAGCTACACAACGACCTGATTTCAAAACATGATTTTTGTGATATCACAAAACCAAGAATCTCCTTAACCTGGCTGCAACAGTTTAGCCCCGCCCATTCATGCACTGATTTGCCAACGCACGTTTTTCTACCACGGACCTTTTCTGCGCTGCACTGATCCCGGATCATCTCCTCGATGAAGAACTTGGTCTTGCCGTAAGGGTTGGTGCAGCCGCCTGCTGGATGTTGTTCGTCGATGGGGAGCTTCTGAGGATCGCCGTACACCGTCGCCGAGCTGCTGAACACCAGATTATGGACCCCATGAGCCTGCATCACCTGAAAGAAAAAACACACACACACACACACACACACACACACACACACACACACACACACATTACTGTTACTCACTTTATCAGAATGATGTGAAACTATGTTTCCTGTGTGTGTGTGTGTGTGTGTGTGTAGATCTTTGTGACAATCAAATGTCTCCACTACACACTCACTCTCTGTCATGCATGCACGCGTACGCGCATACACACACACACACACACACACGTGTGAATCACTGTATCTGAATTATATGAAACTACCTAGTTTTCCTTGGTGTGTGTGTGTGTGTGTGTGTAGATCTTTGTGAGAACCAAATGTTCTCTCACACAAATTTCACAGTTCATCACAAATGCCCACAAAACATAAGCTGTTCTCTTTGCATACAACAGAAAGTCCGCCCACACTAAAGACTGGAAATATCAGCCACCTGTTCCAGCAGGATCTAATTCATAAAACAACCAGCCTGCAGACTGAGAACCTCACTGATGATCACACTGAACTCTCCTACATCACTCAGACACGTGATGAACTTCTCATTAAGGCTCAGAAGTGTAGAGTTACTGGCATTTTGTTAAAACTTTCGGTTACTTTGCATAATTTCTGAAGTGTGATTACACACACACACACACACACACACACACACACCCCGAACTAAATTAATTACAGGAGTGCCCTCTTTATACTATAGACCAAATAAGAAAATACTGGGATCTTCAAGTACTACCAGCATGATGTTAAAATACAGTAGTGTAGACTGAAGCTACATACACTGTTCATCCCTAATAAGTTATTTAATTTAAATTAATATTATTTAACACTGACTGTTCTCAATCACAGCTTAGGGGTTACAAAAGAACTGGCACCTAATACTCTTCCAAACACTCTCACATACACTCACAAATATATAAAAAAAAATTTACAGAAAAGATGAAACTTATTTTTAATCCTATTTCATAGTTATTTTAATTGATTGTAGTACATTGCCAGTATTATGTTTTCAAATGAATTTTAATTATTTAAAAAAAAAAAATTCAGAGATACCTCAATGTACCACTAGAGGGAGGACTACAGTTTCAAAAAAAATTTAAGTACAGTTGGCTAGTAATTTTTAAACATTCACGTTTGATTATCACTGTGTGTCTCAGATACTGAGAGAAAATGTGTAAAAAAATGTAGTCTCTTTTTGTTCTCTCCAAAACAACTCTATGCAACAATAACTCTTGAAATTAAAATCAGAATTTCTCCACAATCGAATGTTCACAATCGAATTGAATGTGATATCAACTGAAGGTTGTGATGTCAACCCGTCGTTTTTTCACTTTCTCCACATGTTTCAGTGAATTATGACTGAGAAATAAAATGTAAGCCTTGGTTGAACTCAGAGTGGATGTTTAAGGTAGAGGTGTCTGCCTGAGACTCACCTCCAGCAGGTTGATGGTGCCTGTGAGGTTGACCCTGTAGTAGCGTAAGGGCTGCTCCACCGACTCTCCCACCGCTTTCAGCCCAGCAAAGTGCATCACTGCATAGAAGGAGTGCTGCAGAACAGAGAAAAGCATGCAGTAACACACCACAACCACAGCAATAATTTTTTAATACCTTAACTTCTATTAACCATTAAAAGTCTACAATTATAACTGTTTTACTATGAGATAACAAACAATCCAAATAATTATTAACACAGTTAGTTATGTAATGATTCGTACACAAAGGGTGCCTCCGAAGAACCAGTTTAGTTCCATAAACAACCTTTTTAGTGAGTGTGAGAGACATTTTAAAGACATTTCACATAACTTAAAGGTTCTTTACCAATTTAGGAGATCTTCTAAGAACGACTACATTCCTTGAAGGCCCTCTAAACTTTAAAAAGATTCCTCACACTGATAAACTCGTTATTTAAAGAATCATTCCCTGAAAGGTGGGATCACATATAGTGTCCTTTCTGGCAAACTAAGTTTTAAGAGTTTACCTTTGATTAAGTTGTTACTGGGTTTGAATCTTCTTTGACAAGTTTGAACCTTTTCTTAAACATCTTTTGAATGAGCCCAAACTCAGGTCAGTGGTGATGTGTTTGGTGCCTGAAAGGCAGGTTTATTCGCTGAAGGGCACCGATACTCTTCCGTTACCTGTTAGCTACATTAGCCCTGAAGCTCCAGTGCGAAACAAAAGCAAGTAGAATGAATGTCTGCAAGAAAAGGTGAAGTTGGATTGTGCTCTCGCTCTCACATGAGCTCATTTTCTGACGCGCACTCCTGAAAACGGGCGGGGAAAAACATGCGTGGCCGCAAAAGACAAAAATTGAAACAGCGCAGAGAAAAAGTAAAAACAGCTTGGTTTACTTAAACCTTAAGTCCGAATATGTTAACAATTACTTTCCAGCTTCAAATCGGTTAACTATGCTGGCCTGCAGCTTGCTGGCTAACTCACAGCAGCCTCAGGGCTAAAAAATAAGCGTTCACGAGCTGAATACTTTAAAACCAGAACAACACTGATATAAACTCATTTCATAACTGACCAGTGCTTAATGTCTTAAAGGCTGTTTAGGAGCCTCTTTATCTGCCACAGCTGTTTTTTGTTCCGGTTTGGGCCAATGTTGGCAACTATCTCCCACAGAAACTCGCAGAAGTTTACCCAGAAAGTCGTTAGATGTTGCTAGATGATGACACATGCTAATTTGCATATAAATGACGGCATCACGTCACGCCACGCTGGCGTTCTCAGAATCAGAATTTAAAAAAAGAAAAATGAAATGAAAAGGAAGGAAAGGAGAGGTTTGGGAGGTGAAAGAGACGATGTTCGTGTTCCTGTGTGGCTTCTAAAAGAAAGATCTGTTATATACCTGAGAGGGATTTCTTTCTAACTTTGCTTAAAAAATATAACATTCTTTTGCTTGTAATACAACTTGTTTTGTGAGTGGGTGAGATCAACCAAGAAAGGTTTATGATTGGTCAGTCGGTTTTACTACACGCACACGTGCAGATCATTCCATTTCCGAGCATCAGGAAGGACGGATGCAGTGCAGACTGGGTCTCAGGTTGATCTGCAGTGAATATTGACCACAAAGTTGTACAGAAAGTAGCTAAAATTTGTCAAAACTGTCGCAAGATTTGTCGCTTAGGGGTCTGGAAAGTCGTTAGAAATGGCGACGAAGTCGCTAAGTTGGCAACATTGGCTTGAAAGTCCCACCACACAGGCAAGATTGTTCGCTTTAAATGATCAACACCCGGCCCCTAATCCACCAACTGAAAAGCTGCATAAAAGCGCAATACACCCGATATTAATGCACATGTCAGAGCCGGAACATCAAAGGAGAAGCGCTGCCAAATTTCAGGAATTAAAAGAATAAAAACAAAAAATGAAGATGAACAGTAGAGTGGCTGCTAATTAATTTCAGACATTAAGCACGTCTAGACACGTCAAACTGTCACCCTGAACTGACCCAACTCAACTTAACTATTCAGCTTGATTCGGAGGCGCCTGAGTACGAGTCCACCTGCTGCAGAGAGAGCGGAGTGCGTTTGTTCGGACCTGTTTAAAGATTTTCTCCAGGCCGGCTTTGTCCAGCAGGTCCAGCTCGTGGA
Source organism: Alestes dentex (assembly GCA_037576975.1). Classification (NCBI taxonomy): domain Eukaryota; kingdom Metazoa; phylum Chordata; class Actinopteri; order Characiformes; family Alestidae; genus Alestes; species Alestes dentex. The sequence continues at coordinate 37,421,055 of JBBIGA010000001.1, read as the reverse complement.
AATCAATCTTAGTGTCCAGGAACTTCTCGATCCTCCGCAAGCTCTCAGGGACGTCGCCTTCTCCTCAACGCCAAACACACAAACACAATCAGACCCAACACACAGACACGATATAGATTAGGTTTAATGGTCAGAATGAAAGGACAGCAACTACTGTTGACATTAGATAGACTGTTAACTTAAAGGAACAGTTCAGAGAATGTATGAAACAATGAACAGAACCAGTCAGCAGGACATTTAAATAATGTTAATCAATGTCCACTGGCATACATTCATTATTAGCAACATTAGCATTGCTGGCTGAATTATTCCTTGCAATGTTAATGAAATATATTAAATATACTAAAAACAACAAAAAGGCTACATAACATTCTACAGTAAACAGTGATGTTATGTTCAGTATATCAGTGTGTTCCTTGTGGAAGTCCAGTATTACTGTAGTTTCATCTGAAACCTGGTTTGACTCAATCAGTCCTTCATTAAATTAGATCAGGAGCTGCTGGAGGAATCGAGGAGGAATCTGGAACCGAACCTGTGTTCTCCTCACCAGCTCACACAATATCAGCTACTTTTACATACAGAACAAATCTTGATAGTTTTTACTGCTTTCTTGTTTACTTGTATTTATTCGAATGTTGACTTTGCTGGTAGAGAGACACATCAACTATCACACGCTGAGAAAAATGGCAGTAAATAATTTGCGTAGGGGCCTAAGACTTTTGCACAGTTCTGTACAATAAATAGTTCTTATATATTTACCTCGGACTGCATTGCTGAAGTTATCGATGACCACTGGTTGATAACCGGCCTCAATCAGCTCCACCACACAGTGACTGCCGATGTAGCCCCCTCCACCTGTTACCAGCACCTTCTGTGCCATTCTGGCAGCCTCTGCAACACACACACACACACACACGTATACCATTAACTTGACAAAGCAGTTGACGGAATTACTGACGTAACAAATCAAGGATGTGAAAGTAGTTACAGGGGTGTGTCTACCTGGCCTTTGTGCTTGAAGGTGTGTGTGTGTATGTGTGTGTATGTGTGTGTTTGTGTGTGTTTGTATTTCTCACCATCCCTTCCTGCCAATATCTACAGGTGGCCTAATGCTGCTGAATATTCTAATACATAAGTCTAACATAGCATACTACAGAAAAAAGAGAGAAAACCGGCCAAACAGGTAATGGAATGACCTGGTAGCTACAGGAGGGTGGGAGGGAAAGAGGGAGGGAGAGAGAGAGAGAGAGGGGAGAGTAGAGGAGTCAAAGGAGGGATGTGTTCTGTGTGTTCTGTACAAAGTCAGTCTTTATGTTCTCAGCTCTCCCAGAAATGGCTCTAACACTGCAGTGAAAAGAAGCCAGTTAAAGTAAAAATAGTGAATAAAAGTCAAAAACAGTCCTTTATCCAGTTTTTCCCATTCAAAAGTTCTCTACTGAAATCAAGTGAAGCTGAAGGAAGTGAAGTTTGTTTATTTATCATTTTTTGGGGGGTTAAAATAAAAAGCTAAAGCTGAACAGTGCAAAACAATAGCCAAGCAGCTGCAAAATTACTGAATAAAGTTAAACAAAAAATGATAAATGAATAAGTTACAGACTAAAACGAAGAACAAATGAAGTAAAGTCAGAAATGAAAGGTGTATGAAAAGTATAGAGCCATAGATCTGGGCAGGAGGTCTGACAGGCTGAGCTGAGAGCAGGACAGTGCAGAGACAGCGGGAGAAATCCTCTCATTCTGCTAAAACAGAGAGACACTCACGGGCCTGAAGAGGAGAGTCGCAGCGGGGAGGATGGCAGGAGGATGGGGTGATGAGAGAGGAGTGAGAGAGAGAGCTGCTCCTCACTGATTTTATTCATTCTCTCTTCCTCCTCTCCCCGTGAGACGTGGAGCTTCAGTAAAACCTCGCCTCTTCTCCCTTTCAAAATAAAAGTCTGTTCATGAGCCGCACGTATCAAGTTAATAATATCTTAGCTAGCCTATTATTATTATTTGTTATTGTTGTTAGTAGTAGTAGTAGTAGTATGATGATGATGATGATTGTTAGTAGTAGTATGATGATCATGATTATTATTAGTAGTAGTAGTTGTATGAAAATGATGATGATGATGATGATGATGATTATTGTAGTAGTAGTAGTAGTAGTAGTAGGATGATCATGATTCTTCTTCTTATTATTATTATTAGTAGTAGTATGATGATGATGATGGTGATTATTATTATTATTATTATTATTATTATTACTATTATTATTACTAGTAGTAGTACTAGCCTCTGATGTGTAGTATCTTATCAATTAATATCTGTCCTCTATATGAGGAATACAGTTTTTTGGGCGGCTGGTGTCCTGGTGGTTAGGGAGCTCCCCTTGCGATTGGAAAGCCATGGCTTCGAATGCCAGGACTGCCAGGAGCACCACTGAGGTACCCTTGAGCAATCTTAGAAACTGCTTTATTTTCTTTGTGTGCCTTAACTCCTACTTTTATGGTTACTTTTCTGCTTATTCTATCTGCGTAAAGCACAAATAAAAAAATAAAAATTAAAAAAAAGCTTTTTGTATCACGACAAAATAAATATTTTATGCTTTGCTTTTTTTTTCTGACAGTACAAAGTTTATTTGTATTTTTTAAATATTGTATGCAGTTTATCTGATTGAGAGACAATTCGAAGGCAACTTGATTTTAGTATGGTGATGTTATTATTTTTTCAAAACTAACCACATGTTAATTCTCTGTAACCTCTTAATCCTTACCAGGGTCTTAGGTACCCAGAGCCTATCCCAGGGCCAGCTGGCGCGGGGCAGGGACTCACCCTGGGGTGCAGGCTGCACACGTGGCCAATTTAAAAACCTCAATTCACCTGACACCCGCGCCACCACAAGACCCGGATTCAAACCCCCAACCCTGGAGGTGTTACGCACTGTGCCACCCTAAAACTAATTTGCTGTAAATAATTGCATCCATTTATTCTGAGCACTGGACTGCAAACATCTGAGGCAGAGCAGGAAAATGCTGTAAAAAAAAGTACAGTGTGGTCTGATATACAAAGCAACAGCAATTTCCTGCAGGAGACATTCTATCCATGTCTTAAAAATTGTGGGGGTGCATGAGAACCATGTGTTTATATACACATTTTTTTGTATTTATTAAAGCAATTGTATTTTATAGACACACACACAATCACAAACACTGGTGTTCTAAGGCAACTTTTATTATGAAGCACTGACCATGTTAAAGGTGAAGGCACTTCCCTGTAAAGTGGACTAGACTCCTGCTTCACTGGTCAGACGTGTCAGTCATGTGCTGTCGCGTGCACCAACCACAACTGAGTCCAGTGCAGGACCAACTGATGAATGACACCCCCCCCCACACACACACCACCACCACCACCACCAACACTTACAATGATGTACTGCCCTCGCCGACTGTTTTACAAGTACATTAGCTTTATTTAATGAGATCAGCAAGTCATTTAACAGATGCATATGGAGCACAAGGCGAGAGACGCCCACTTACTCAACTGCTCCTCTATGTTGTAAAGTACACTTTGGATCAGATGTACTGATGTATGGAAATGTGAACATGGCCCTCGCTTAAGCTTTGGGGGGGGAAAAAAAGACTTGTTTTGTATATGAATATGTTGGAGTAATGAGATTTATGGTATGTTTGGCCTGATGTATGTTCGCCTGCGCCTCCAACAAGAGGTACATGCAACTTACAACTAAATGCTTTCAAAGCACAATGCATTACATTGGATTCCGAGCCTAAATACAGGAGACCTGCTGAATATAAAGTGCCACCGCTGTATTATGGCTGTATTATGAAGCTGTTTTAGGCCATTAGGCCACAAAGAAACAGAACTGAACTCTCGACAAAATGGAATTCTGTCCACCGCAAGTACTCTCCTATACTGGAACTACTCATTCGAATCACTTCCCCAAATCGTTAGTTGATGAACACGCCAGTGGCCAGAGTTCAGGCGCTTTCCTTTATAAATATAATCGATCAGCGCCTTTTGCGAGACCGCTGTCAAAACAGCAAATTAGAACCAACTTCCCCTTCGTTGCATATCCACACAAGTTCCCATTAAAACATCAATTGATTGTGCGAGATGAAATTATAACTTTAATTAAACCCTCTCAATACACAGGCATGCTGATAATTACCACATCTGAACAAATGAAAATGGCAGAAGTAATATGGATATCCTTATATCACACTAATTAAGAATTCGTATGCTATTGATATATGTCTTTGTTTGCTGAGCCTAAGCAGCAGCAACTAGAAGAGCGTTCCTTTTTTTCCCCCCCCTAAATATACAGTATATCGAATGATAAAACATAGTTATATAGGTTAGGTTCACTTCTAGCCTGCATTTTATGTTGTTCATTAAAATGGTCAGAATAATTAAAATAATTTTCACAGCAACTAATAATGATAGGTAGGGTTAACTTTCCTTTCATTTTCTTGAATTTTTCAAATGATTGTCATAAAATTTAGTAGTCTATCATTTTTGATGCATCATAATGACTCAAAAAATTGTAAATAGAACTTTTAGGATTAAATAGTATTTATTCATTTTCTTTATAACGTCGTTTTTCATACAACTTTTCACAGGTCACAACGCAAGACAGTGTGATGCAGTGTAATATGTTGTATCAGTAATTAGAACTGCATTGCCGTATAAAAGGAAAAATGAACCGAAAGCAACATTCATTCCTTGTAAATGAATCGAACTTACTATAGTTACAGCAATGTATACTTACCATACTAAGATTAAAAAATTGGCCCAGCATAAATGACAGTTAACTAATATACGTATCATTCAACTTGAAAATTTTATAATATTTTTTTTTGTTGTTGTTGTTGAGGTGGACTTTACACATTTAAGAAATCTCAGTGCAATATTATGATTACTTCCTTATTTATTAATGAAATAAGATGTGACAAAATGTTAAATGTCGATGTAAATGTTTTCCTTTTCAGATGTTTTCAGATATCAATATATTTTACCGAATTACTGAATTAGTATTATTAGACTATGATTACTATTACTTCTGGATTACTAAATGTCCAGCAGTTTGGAATGAAACTCATTTTATATGCTAAAAGCCTATAATATATACTACATACTAACAGAATTATAAAATCAAGAACAAACAGACATAAACAAACACCAACAGTGGTAAACTGTGCTTTTCTGTTTGTGTGTGTGTTTGTGTGTGTGTGTGTGTGTGTGTTTTGGTGGGGGGGTGTGTGCGTGTGTGCATGTATGTGTACATTTCCAGAGGCCCAGGAGATCAGGAGAGAGCAGCTCCTGCACACAGAGGTAAAAATTCATTTCTTGAGAGCTATATATCAAGGCATATTTGTTTAATGAGTGCTCCTGTGGAAAGATGTATAGAACATGTCAGGCGTCCACTTGCAGTGCGTTCTGGGAAACAGATACCATCACAGAATGTGACCGCTCACTCTGTCTCCACGCGCGGGCCGCTTTATCTCCAGCTTCCCGAGCCCATTATAAATGAGAGGCTATGGGAGAACAGGGAGTGAAAATAATGGACGGGGGGGGGGGGGGGGAAGAAAAAAACAAAAAACTGCCCCCCCCTTTCCCAAGCCCACCAAGAAAGAAGGGAAGGAAGAA
>JBBIGA010000001.1:37344078-37359757 GCA_037576975.1 Alestes dentex | reverse complement strand
GATAGGACTAAATGGAGACAGATGATTTGCTGTGGCGACCCCTGAAGGGTAAAGCCGAAAGAGAAAGAAGAAGAAGAAGTGGGGGTTTGCTTTGTTGATTGTTATGAGTTATTTCGTTTCGTTGCAAAGGGGTTTTGTTTGACAGCTGCAGGCGCTGTTAGTGGGGGGTATAATTTTGTGAACAGTTATGGGTAATTTCTTTTTGGCGACCGTTGCAGGCAGTTTCATTTTGTTGGGTAGGTTTTGTGTTTGACTATTGTGAGTGTTGTCATTTTGTCAGTCATTTCGGCTGGTTTTGTTTTGTCAGACGGTTTTGTTTTGTCAGTATTTGCAGGTAGTTTCATTTTGTCTGGGTGTTTGGTTTTGTTGACTGTCGCAGGCCTTTTCATTTTTGCCAGGGAGGTTTGTTTTCTTGACTGTTGTGGGCGCTTTTTGTTGGGAGTATTGTTTTGTCAACCATCGTGGCCGGTTTAGTTTTGTTGGCGTTGTTTGTTTTCTTGACTGTTGTGAGTATTTTTTTTTACAGGGTCTTTCATTATGTCAGCTAAGGTGGGTACTTTTGTTTTGTTAGGGGCTGTGATTTTGTCGATATTTGCAGGTATTTTATGTTATCGCGTGGGGCCATTATTGTTTTGTCGACCAGAAGAGTGAGGATGGGGTTTGTGGAGGGGGTGCTCTGGATTTTTTTCAGATATGGAAAGTGTCTTGGCGTTTGGAGAAAGGGAAAAATGATGTAAATGTGATCATTCAGCCCACCGTTCCTCTAATGGCGTGTCATTTTAAGTGTGATTGTCGTCCCTTTATGTCCTCCTGATGGGCCGCTTGTCGAACTGAGCTTAAAGGCCACGTTCTTTTGTGCTACACATCAATAAGAACAGCTTGATTGATGCTCATATTGAGTGTCAGTCAAACTCCAGACTAATCAAAGGAATAACACAGTGCGTATATAATTTCTTCCATCTGGGATTCACACACTCATACGTTCACCCACCCACCTTTCGCCTGCTCTCTTTCTTTTTTGTTTCTCTAAGTCTGTCTCTTCTGCTTCTCCGTAACGCCCGTTTCGTCTCTTCTCTCCACCTGCAGCTCGTACCGTTTGGATAAATCGAGCAGTGATGTGGTTAAGTACCTCACCAATTTCGCTGCAGACTTAAGGTGAATACCGTTTGTGGGAAAGCCGTTTCCCACACACACACACACACACACACACACACACACACACACATTCACACACATATATACAGACAGACACACACACACACATTCGCACACACACACACATATATATATATATATATATATACACACACACACGCTCATTTATACATGCACACAAACACACACATACACTCAACACACGTACACATGCACACACACACACACACACATACAAGCACACACACACAGATGCACATGCAGAAATGCTCATACACACATACACACACATACAGATATGCACATCCTTTGTAATATTTGGAAACGCCCAGCTAAATTAAGGGATAAATGAAAGGCCCTGGAAAAAGCTTCACTTACTTTAGATTCATGAGTAGCCATTTCATCACCAGAAACCTATTAAGGCTTTATAGGAGCATTACAGTGGTATTATAGTGTCCCACCGCAGTACGATGTTACTATCAGGGCAACCGGTCCAGGAGCGCAGTTGGATGGGTAGCATGACCCTCCCCCCATCGCTCACACACCTGGCGGTGAGAGTTCTCCTCCGAGAGTGTTGAGTCCATTTATATTGCACTAGCCGGAGTTTGAACACATTCAGTGGAGCTTCACGTGACATGGGGGTAAACTTGTGCTTGCCTTCACCCTCCCAGTGTTGCATGACTGGAACTGTTCGAGCTTGTGGGTGGAACTGGAGACAATGAAATTGAGCAGAAAATCAGAAGCCTGTAAGTCTTTAACATGATTGTGCAGATCAATAGAAAACAGGCTGGAGGTCCCTGCGCTGTTGACAATTTGATGGAGTCATCGATTAGCTTTGATGAAGTCACACGCTGGGTCTTATACACACCGATCCAACAGTTTCCACCATGTTACGGGTGCCCTGACGCTCCCACTAGAGAGCGATGCTAATGTGTTCAGTGTCAAAGCCTCAAACACACACACACACACACACACACACACACACACACATCAATGAGGGTTCAGTAAAGGCAAGGTCCCTCCTCAGCATGTACAATGAGCAGCACTGTGTTAGAGGACAGTTTCACCTTCTTCTCTTGGCCAGTTCCTGGCATAAGCTCATTTTAAGTCTTTTGAGCTCCATAATAATGTAATTAAGTGTCATTAACAAGCATTATATTCATAAGAAGTTGCTTGTGTTTGCATTCCGTATCGACAGGTTAGAATCTTCAATTCGTTTTATTAGCCTTTATAAGGCATTTGATGTCAAACATCAACAAAAAGCCCAAATTCTGTCGTTCCACCGAATTCCATCTTGTCAATCACAAAGCCCAATTTGCCCTGAATTTCCCAATGAGAAAGAAAATACATCATGCTTTTGTTATTGTTATTCTGTAGCTGTGGCCCATGAACGTGAGCTTCTCAAAGTGGGATAAAATCCACAATCAAAGCTTTTCGTCTCTGAGCTCAGTGAGGAGCTGAGAGTCAGCCATAGTTCAGAGGTGCTGCAGCTAACCAACCTTCTCCCAGGAGCCCAGAAGGGAAGAGTGCAGGTTTACTTTGAAGCCGCGTTGACTCTTCTCCTCGTTTCTACTCTGTCTGTGCTTCTCTGGGCCCATCTCAGGAGCCCTTCGCCCCCAGCACTCCTCAGTTCAGACAGAGGGTTATTTGTTCCTGTGGGTTTACTTAACAAGGGGCTGAGTTGTTGATCACAGATGGGGTTGAAATGCTGACGTTGGTTTGTCCAGTTTTGTTTTATTTTGTTTTGTATTGTTTGTGTTTAACACAGTCTACTGAGAGTTTGTAGATCAAACTGCAAGACCAAAAATATGGGGGGGATGTCCTTTTCTGAACTGTCCCACACTTTCACAGACAGGGAAGGAGCCTATTCAAAAAGCAAAAGTCAAAATCAAAGTAAATTTTGTCATTTCAGCTGTACACAGCGAGACAAGATGATGGGGCTCAAGATTTTACAAAAAGAGTACAAAAAGACACGTAGTATATACATATGAATAATATATAAATTCTATACTGGAACTATTATAGCATTCACAAGCCTACAGGCAGAGAAACACCCTGGACGCTCATAAGAAAGTCAACCAGACCAACACATTCATGCACACACTCTCACCTAGGGGCGGTTTAGCCTCTCCAGTCCACCTGGCCTGCATGTCTTTGGGCTGTGAGAAGAAACCGAAGATCCTGGGAAACCCAGGGTTTGGAAAGGCCAGCTCAAAGCTGGAACTTCAATCCAATAGAGAATTTGTGGAATGAATTTAAGAAAAAAGCCTGCAAAAGGAAACCCACCAGCGTGAATGAACCGGACCACTTCTGTCAAAAAATGGGTTAAAATCCTAGTATTGTTAAAAGCTAACTGATGGTTATCCTGCAAGACCAATTGCAGTTTTAAAAGCCAATGGCAATGCAACATGGTATTAGATTATATGAGATTGGGACATAAACCTTTGACCTACTAACTGAAGTGTGAATAAAACCACTGAAAGTGAAAGAGTTGCTGAAATCATTCATGGAAGCGTAAGAGATTGGTTGAAAGTATAATAGGAGTAAACTGAATGATGAATATTGAACAGGAAATGATATAAAAATAGAAGTTGAAGAAGTATTCTTCTCAGGTATATGTAGATTTTTGGGTATGTCTGTAAACAGGAAGAAATTGCAAACTCCACACAGGAAGGACCTTCATGCTGCCCTACACTGGATTGGAATCAAACCCAGGACAACAGCACCACCATGCCACCCCGTTTTCTAGTTAAGTCTTACCCAGTTCCACCCACTAGCTAAAACTCCCTCAGTCACGCAGTACCACCAACACCGGTAGGACGAAGACCAGCATGTGCTTCTTCCATGAAGGACCTCCTCATCTTTCCTGCCGCTAACGCAACATCACTGGACTCAACACACTTGGAGGAGAGCACTCACAGTTAACAGATGCCCGTGTTGGCAAGCATCATGCTGAGTGATGGGGAGAAGGAGGACCATTCTACACACCCAGAGGAAGTGAGGACAGTCGCTAGGGACTCAACTTGAGATCTCCTGACAATAGGACCAAAACTTAGATGCTACTAGAAAGCCTCTAAGTAATGTTTTGAAAACTGGCAACTTTTGGTCAACAATTGCTATTAAAGAGAAACGACTGGTGGGCAGAGCATGGTTAGGTCTGAACGCCTATCCTTGAATTTGGTCCACCACAGCAACACTCAGCTCCTCGACAAATAACGATCTGGAATCTCAAAGCAAACCAAGCCTTTTTTGTTGCTGAAGTTATCACAGACAAGGGTCCATATCTGATACCCAAGTGGTCAGCTCTTTGTTCCGTTAGTGTCGGGAGTATCGAGCGTGCTTTCTCAGCCTCTTTTTCACTCTCTCTCTCTCTCTCTCAGCATGATTGGCCCACTAACAAGCCGCTAATTTGCATTTTCCTTCATTTCCCACTATCGATTGGATGCCTCAGCAAGATGACCAATCGAAGAGCCATTTTTAGCCTTGTGCTGGACATGCCGATGACAGGGCCGAGACAGGGAGAGCTGCTCACAATGAACTGCCAGCATCCTGGTGTGGCTCTTTGTCAGAGCCATACTGATGCGGAACAGCACGGCCTCGGTTCCTTTAGCTTTCCTTCCAGAGGGTCTTAAAAGCGCAGCTAGAGTGGTTTTCCTTTGAGTATGGCTACAGCAACTGTTTGGGCCTGAATCCCTGTATTTTGGGGCTTTAATGATATATACGTTTTCAGGCTTTTTGATTTCAGAATTCATTGCGACATTCATATGTTGATCCTTCAGATTTCTAATGATGTGGAAAAAGTGTTTGGCCCTCCTCCTGATTTCTTCTGTTTCAAAAAAATCAAACAAAATTGAGTATAAGGCAAAAGATCTTCTGCAATAACACCAAATAAAGTTTTCCTAAAATGATCACATCGTTTCTTGAAGAAAATGAAAGTTGTCCTACACCAATGAAGCCTAAAATCTAATAGGATGCTCCCGGATGTCTATGTTAATAATTGACAGAGGTTTCCACAACAGATGAGATGGAATGAGAGATCCTCAGAAGAGGCAAAAACATGCACCGGGAAACAAAGTTTGTTGTTTGGATGCACTGTTTCAAAGTCGTTTTTTCAATATGATTCAAAATCAAGGGCATTTAGTCTTTGAAATGTAAGATGATATTCATATTTCATGCTCAGAGTCCCTGCTGCAGTAGCTAGCCGTGTTTGCTACGCTGTTAGCATTCTGTTTAGCTGATCCAGGAGATGTTTCATCCCCAAAAATATTGAGACAAAATGCCTCCCACATGCCTTAAAAATTCGTATTCTCTCATTATATTATATTATAAGAATAATTGTTATTTCACATTAAAAAAAGATATTTTTTCCAAAATATTGAAAATTTAATGGGATTCTGTAAGGCTAATCCAACCTTGAAACAGTAGAAGCTAAACACATTGGATATGATGATAATATATAGATATTTAAGATCATAACCATATTAATTTTGTCTCTCTTGCTCTCTATTCCTCTATCCAACTTCCTCCATCCCTCCCTCTCTCTCTCTCTCTCTCTCTCTCTCTCTCTCTGTTCAGTCAGAGCTACCATCTGCAGGCAACGAGGGACATCCACCCCAGTATCACGCTGGACCCCTCGCCCAACTACAACTCACCCAAGTTCCGCTCTCGCAACCAGAGCTACATGAGAGCGGTCAGCACGCTGAGCCAGGCCAGCTGTGTCAGCCAGGTCAGCCAGGTGAGTCCAGTTCTCTGGCTTGGTCAGTACATTGGAACGTTTTTCTTTTTAAACTACATGTTGATTTTTTTATACACAATGTATGATATGACTGTGACTTAATTGCTAAGTAGGTTTGTCACTATCAGTTAGTTCAGCAATCTAGAAATCTGCGCAGTATTTTGATGATTCATTGAGTAATTAGCGTGTTTTTTAGGTAAAACATGTCGAATAGGTTAAACTAACCAACACAATTTGATAACATCATGTGTAATGTCTAATACCTTAAATATAAGGTTTTATATATATATATTTTTTATATTTTATATATCTATCTATATATACTGAGCACTGAATTAATCATCAAAATAATTGTCAAATTATCAGATTACGGACAGAATTGATAGTGACAAACCTAGAGAATGCCAAGAGTGCATATAAAGGTGCAAAGAGGGGCTAGTTTGATAAGTTAAAATTGGGAGATCTGGGCAATTGCCTCACTATTATGATATATAACAATTCAGAGCTGCTTTTTAAAAGCTTATGAAATGTGTCTCAGTGGCATCTGCACACAAGCCTAAGGTCAAATGGGAGATGACAGTCATCGGCTAGAGTGATGTAAAGCAGCCACTGGCCTCTGGAGCAATAGAAATATGTTCTTTAAAGAAATGCACAGTGCCAGCAATAAAGTTTGGTAGAGGAGGTATTATCGGTTGCGGCTGTTTTTCACAATTATATGCTTAAAACTTGTGGCAACATTTTTCTGTTCCAGTGCCTAATGTGATGTCAGTAAAGACATAGTTTGATGAGTTTAATGTGGAGCAACTCCAGTGGCCTGCAAACAGCTATGACCTCAACACTGACCGAAACTACCTTAGAACATCAACTGTGAACTAGGCCTTACTTTATCTGTTCCTGTTCTTTTCAATGGGCACAAATTCCCACAAAAACAGATTCTTCTCAGAAATCTTGTGGAAGCGTCCCCAGAATAGTGGAGACTGTTATAGCTGCAAAAGAGGGAGCCTGTATTAATGCCCATGGTTTGGAATGGGATTTCCAATAAGTTAAAATAGGTGTGGTCATCCCCATACTTTTGTCCATATAATGTAATGTAATGATCCTTGGCTGGAGAGTTATAGGTCACTCTTAGAAGCAAAGGAAAAACTCTATAAAGGTCCATCTGCTGTGTTTGCCCACCGCCACCGCACCGGTTCTTATGTGTGTGTTAGCGGTGTGATTTATCTGTCTTTAAAATCTAAATCCCACTCTGGAAATGGATCGTATTGATTTTGTGTGAAGTCTTAAAGATTAGATTCATTCCTTCTTTTTTCTCTCTTTCTTCCTTCCTCTCTCGACCCTCGCTCTGCCACTGCGCTTCTGCCGCTAAGGTCATTAAAGGATAATACCTTTTTATGGCGGAACAAGATAGCAATCTTAGATTTTGTAGACTGCCAAATGGGAATCTCTGAAGGGGTGGGGGGTATATAGATACCCATCAAAGCATTTCTGCTCGACTAAATTCACATCCATCCGTCTCGTATCAGAGAACTTTCCGATTACCTCAGCAGGTATCGGTCAAGCGTGGGAGATGAATTTCATCACCAATTTGCGGAAGGTGTCCACCTTGCAAAACCAACCTCTTGTTCAAAGGCAGCGTTTTATAAGAACAGAGTGTGTGGTGATGTCATATCTTGTGTGTAGCATAAATAATGGTTAATCATTAGTTAATGTCAACAGTAATCATTGCCAGGCCAGTCGTGCAGCTGAAGTGGAATGTCTAGATATTCAGTTCTGTTTTCTTCTTTTATTCTTCTTTACCCCATCACTCTGTTCCAGTTGCCTCATGCAGTGTGTTTAATTAGCAGTGTAGAGACTATAATTTTATAGTTTGTTTGTGGTAATAATAATAATAATAATAATAATAATAATAATAATAATAATAAAAACTTTTTCTTAAACCCAAAGACTCAGTAACTTTTCAGCTTTGCTTGAATATGTTGAAACCTTGAAGATGTGGGGGTGTGGAGGGGTTCAGTTTTTTCACACTGGAAGGGGTCTTCCTGGCTGAGAACCCTGATCTGAATGTTCTGCCCTTCAGAAAAATAAATATGTTGTGACTTGTCTATCATAACCTGTGTTAAATTCCCAGATGGGACAGGCTCCCGCGCCCCTGCCTGCCAGGCTAGAATAACAATCAGGATCAGAATCAGAAAATGTTATTGATCCCTGAGGAAGCCGCTTAAGCAGCTCAATGCCGGTCTTCTGATCCGGCTTTGAATTTGACTCATTTGCAAGACGTGTGTAAAAAACGAGAAATTGTTTCGTTTTTCCCTGTTTTGTAATTTGTTAACCTTGAAGGTCAAAAGTGGAGACTGGATTTGTTCATGAATTATTTAATGACGTCAATGCATGTAGTACGTTTGTAATAAAAATCCGATGTGTAGTAAGGCTGCAAACTGTGGGAGGGGAGACAAACGGGAAGGACGAGCGAGTGAAGGAGACAGACAGGCTGTTTTCTAATCTCCTATCTCTCTCCGTGGTCCAGGTGAGCGAGACGGAGATAAACGGTCAGTTCGAGTCGGTGTGCGAGTCCGTGTTCAGTGAGGTGGAGTCACAGGCCATGGAGGCGCTGGACCTGCCCGGCTGCTTCCGCACGCGCAGCCACAGCTACCTGCGGGCCATCCAGGCCGGCTACTCGCAGGACGATGACTGCGTGCCCTCCATGACCTCGTCCACCGTCACCTCCACCATCAGGTCCACGGCTGGTGAGTTGCCCGGTTCACTGACTTCCACGTTCGGTTTCTCAGGACTGTGTCTTGCTATGGAACAGTAGTTCTCATTTCTTCTTATGTTAAAGGCCAATAGTCATCTATACCCTTATCCCCCTTATTAAACCAAGGCTATACCTGGGGGGATCATGATGTCCTGCATGTTCAGCAACATGATAAAGGAAAAGATCTCTGACTCAGTGGCCACCTTCACTGTTCTGCCCCACCAAGAAGAACCTAGTTTCGTAATATGTGGTGTGTTTTGGCGTGAGGAGGAACATCTACCTTGAGGCTGAACACCCCAGAGTTAGAGTACTAAGTTAAAAAGTAAAGCAGAATTCCTTTTTAATCCCTTTTCTGAACTTGAATGAACACTGCAGGTGCTAATTCACCACTGAGGACGTAGCTTCAGACACACTGGTCTACTGAGTGATGTGTGGATGCCCTTGTGCTGTGTTTGGCATGGCATGTATGCATGCAATCTGCTTTATGAGCGAAACGACCATTCTGTTTGCCTGCCCCGTGACCCAGCAGGTAAGTTTCTGGTGTGCCTTAGAGAGTTAGGCTATGAACCCTATTGAATTCAGACTCTCAGGGGAAAAAGAATACCAAAAACAAGTGAGAAATGGTGAAGATTGAAACAACCGTTTTTTTTTCCCCCCCATATTTATTTTCTTTTTCCGATCAAGGAAAGTACCTTTTGCATTCTTCCACTTTGTGCATTCCTCTTAAGATTTCCAATTTGGAACTCCACTTTGTCCAATTTTCTACCCCAGTTGTCTCCGGGCTCACTCATGGAGCAGGCAGGGAGGGGTTGAGAGGCGCTGGTGGAGAAATGAGCTGGGCTATAATGCGATCGCGCAATGCTCCCCTGGTTCAATGCTTCTCACTCGGTGGGGTCCGTGTCTCTCCCTTTTCCCGGATTTTGTCTTTTTTCTTTTTCTTTCTTTTTTTGGTTCGCTCTCTCCTCTCTCTCTCTCTCTTTCTCTTTTTCCCTCTTGCTCTTTTCCTCTCTCTCTCTCTCTCTTTCTCTCCCCCTCTTGCTCTTTCTCTCTCTCCCTCCCTCCTTCGCTCATTCTCCTTTCTGTGTTGTGCAGCTGTTTTCAAAACCATTTCAGTGTTGAGTTCTCTCTCCCACAGGGCTTGCGGCTGGCACCGCTCTCGAATCGTTTGCGTTTTCAGAGACTGTTAAGGCCGAACGGTGTAACAAGACGCCAGAGATATTGGGGGCAATTAAGAGCACCGTTGCGAGGCACTCAGACTCAAGCGGGTTCCATTTTCACCCGTTTAGGGGTCCAGAAAACAGGGCTAGGGACAGCCTGTTATGTTGCAGATGTGCGCCAGTCTTTTTACACTGCCTTCTCACTGAATCAGATTTGCAGTTTGCTTGATAACCACATTGGCTCTCCCATGAACTGGACTTGTACGTCGAGGGAGTAACTGTGGACCCTACGTGGTTCCACCTGATTAGTTCTGGTCAGCTTTTTTTTTTCTCGTAGATGGGTCTGTGTGGGCCTTTCATGTTCAATAGGGTTCATACCTGCTCTGCTGAGACGCACAGAGAGACTAGGCTGAAAGCTTTGCTCGCGTTTGCCTCTTTTCAGTGCACAAAGCACAGGGCCTCTGCTAGTCGGAGGACTTGGATTATGCTCCTGGAGATATGGTTGCTATTATCCTCTTCAGGTAGGACTCTGTGTTTTGTGCTCTGAGAGAGGGGAAAAGTACATGCAAATACGTGTTTGAGTGAGAAGGCAGAGTAAAACATGAAACAAACCTAAGGTAATGTGAGTCAAAATAAGCCCGTTTGCCCATGTGATGTGTCAAAACTAGCATCTGTCCTCACGTAGATCTGTCCTCACGTAAATCTGTCCTCACGACAAGAAGCTACACATCAAAATTGACTCAATTTGAATGATCAGACAGTGCTGTGAAACATCTAACCTATCCAACATGCCACTGGCAATTGAAATTGTTTGCAATTGAAAGACACTCAAGACCACACTAAGGTAGTCCAGGTCATGGCCACCCTTCAGAGCTCAAGTAGCAATCTAAACACTTAATTTGGCTCACATGTTTGTTTCAGGAACGGCACGCAGGAGCATCACAGTCTATCTCCAGCTGTCCCCACCTGTAAGCGCGTTACATACTCTCCCGCTTGTTTATATTTGTCTTCCAGAGGGAAATGAAGTGCTGGAGGGCACAGGTTTGCTTAATGAGGACAATTTACCCAACAAGGAGGCAGACATAACCTCCATGGCCCGGAGGGATGCGAGCCGGTCTAGGAGAGAAGACGAATCGCGGAACTTGTACAGCAATCGCTCTTCTTCCACAGCTCCCTCGCTACCTCCATACAAACCCAGCATTCCTGTCAGGCCACGGCCTGTTCAGTCGAGCGTCCAGGAAACGGCCGACCTGGCTCTTGCCATCAGCCAGCAGTGGAGGGAGGACGTTTCAGCCATGCGGAAGGAGCTCGCTGAGCTCAGGCGGGACCTGTGCACAGAGCTCAGGGCCTTTAATAGCAACTTTTCCAACTTTACACAACGCTACAACACCTGGTCACCCAGCTGGGCAAAGGAGACCCAGCATCCTGCAGCCCAGATATCTGTCAGCACCCAGGCCGGGAGCAAGACTTTAGTGAGACAGAACACAGCCGATGCAGCTGTAAACTGCCCTTCACCTGTGGACCCAAACGTCTTATCCATGCATCCCCCGGAGCCATTGAATCCAAATGTTCTCCACGTCTCAACTCCTGGACCATTGTTCCAAACAGACCCACACTCACAGTTATCGGAGCTTGATGATCCAACCTTTGCTAACCTGACTCCTCCAGAGCCTGTGGACCTGGCATCCTTGTGCTGGCCTGAACTGGATCCAGACCCTATGAGCCCTCCTGATCCTCCAGAACCAGAACTTCCTTTAGAACTCGGACGTTTTTCAAAAACACCAACTCCAGAAAGGGTGGATACAATCGTATTAGATTTTACAAACCTAGAACCAGTGAACCTGGCCAACTTACACTGGCCAAAACTTGATCCAGAGAATATAAGCCCACCAGATCCATCATCTCCTCAAGAGTCTCTAGACCCAGCTGTTCTCCACCCATCTGTTCAGGAGGCTTTAGAAGAAGCTCATCAAAGCCCACCATCTCCTGGCTTTTGTGTGTCTACTGACCACCAGCATCCAGCTGTAAGATCTATAAGTCCAATTGTGCTGGTAGAACCGGGTGAAGAAAGCATGGATCCAAGCATGGGAGACTATACAGTTCTGGAACCAGTTGATTCTATTGTCTTGAGCCCCCTGACCCCAGAATCGATGGATCTTAATGATTTGAAGTGGCCAAGTTTAGAATCGTTAGACCCAGGGTTGCCAAGCCCAGAGTCTGCTGATCTCCCCGACCCTCCAACCCCAGAAACGGATGACTTTGATGAGCCTGATGCCCACACAGTAGAAGATCCACCTTTCCCAGAACTGCTGGACACAATTTTCTTACAGCCAGCAACTCCAGAACAAATCGATTCAGATATCTCAAACCCACCAACTCCTGAATCTTTGTCTCCTGCACTTCCAAGTCTAACAGCATCTGAGCCCGAGGCTCATCCTGTTGTTTTGTGGTCAAAGAGAGAAACAATGGATCTCACACAGACCATCTCCCTTACTGAGAAACCTGTGGATGTAACAACCTTGAGCTGGCCAGAAATGGATCCTGAAATTCTCAGCCCACTAGAACCAGTTTTCATGGACCCAAGTTTCACATACTCACCTGAACTGTCACCTCTCGAGAGCGGTGCAATGAAATTTCCTGAGCCTAATTCTCAAGAACTATCTGATCCGTGCCTTGAACAGACAAGTGCTCCTGATCAAGTTACAGCATACCCACTCAAGCCGGACGCTCTCGACTCTGCTACAATTGACCTTCTGGAGTCAGAGACGCTCTTCTCAGCCATTCTGTGCTCAGTTGAGCCGGATGTTTTTGATTTTGAGACTCCAGCTATGGATGAGGAACTGGAAATCCAGGATCCAGGTAGCAGTTCCCTGGCAACTATTGACCCAGCAACTGTGCACCCTTTTAACTTGTCCCTCCTGGAGCTTCAGGCTGCTATAGACGTATCTAAGCGAGAGACCACCGATAACGGCTCACCGAGGGGAACCATGGCCTCCAGCAGCTCGTCTCCATCTGGCAGAGATTTCCTGTGGGTCAGGTGGCAGCGACGGGCGCGGGGGCGAATGCCAATGTCCAGGAGTGCCAGCATGGAGATCTACCACAAAAAATACTCCAATAACTCAGAAATGTCTTACATGTCCTTGTCTCTTTGAGCACCAAAGAGCAAATGAGACCACACGGGACATGTCATAGGATTTCTGACGTCACAAGACCAAGCAAAAGAGCATGTGGTAATGTAGCAAAATGTTTACAGGTGTGTCTGTGTGAGTGTGAGTGAACGAATGTGTGTGTGAGAGAGAGAGAGTGAGAGAGAGAGAGAGAGAAAGGAAGAGAGAGGGAGCCAAGAACCAGTCAGGGAGGTTTCAGTCTATTAGTGAACCCTTTTTCAGACCTGATGAGCCTCTGAGAGAGGCCGTAGCTAAAAGCAGCTTGACGCCGTCGCCCACACCACATTAGTGTCCCCGAGACACTCAGCACTTCTTTAACACAGTGTGTAATGACTCACCCATGAACCAAAGTTCCATTTGCCCAGAAACTGCTTCTCTTCATTTCTTCGCAGCCTGTTTAGCCTGTCCGGCCAAAAAAAATGTATTTTGGTACATACTGTGATTGTGGCCGGTGACGTACAAGAACTTCCGGACAAGGAACTCTGAGAGCGACCCTTCAAGAGTTTGAGAGTTTTTGTCTTTGGTTACCTAAGACTGTTTTCTTTATTTGTTTGTTTATTCATTGCTGTTGAACTGACTCATACTGCAGAAACAGAATGTAAAAAAAAAAAAACCTCTCATCCTCAAGGTTTTTGATGGGATGAGAACTGAACATTGACCAAAGACTGCTCAAGCGTGATACAGATCTCTTTGATACACTTTTGTTGGTTTTGATCATCCTTTTGATGTGGGCCGAGGGTTCTTCTTAGGAGTCGAGCTTGTTCGCCAGACAGGTGGGAAGACGATGTTGTCATTTATTCAATTACAGGTCTTCAAAGCCAAAGCCTTGCAAGCAAGTGGAATCGGTACCGTGAACTGTGTGGAGACACATGGGGGGGGGTGATCGACTGCAGTTTGCACAGTTTCTCGGGATGTTCTGAACACGTCCTGTACTTTAACTGGACACGTGTACATGCAAAACACACACATATATACAATCATACGTGTTGTACATACCTGGGATGAAGAAGACTGAAAAAAAACCTGTTGGATATTGTTCCAGAGAATACCGTTTTATATCGATATTACCTAATTTATTGTGGATATACAGCCTAACGTATCTTGTGTTTTTTCCTGCAATGACGTAAGTAATATATGACTGTCAAGACGTGGTGCAAAGAGGAAAGGTTACGTTTTACATGTATCAAAATGAGGGCCACCAATTTGCTTTACTCATGCTGGAATGTAAAGGGGCAGCAGGACCAAAATGGAGTTTTTGTTAGGAATATTACAATAAAAAATGGTAGGAATATTAAAATACAAATTGGGACCTTGCTGAAATGATCTGTTGTGCTAAATGTTCTGGGATAGTCTGTAGCAATCAAAGTTATTATAGAAAGCTGGTAAAGTGATGGTGTAAAGTTTTAGACTGAAGGGTTTTTTTTTCAGATACTTGTTAATTTAATGTAGGGAAAACACTAAAACTCAACAAAGAAAAGGTTTTTGAGTTACATATAAGTTTGCAAATTGAGGGGGTGGTTTAAATACGGGATATCAGTTTTTTAGAGTGGAAGACTAAAAAGTTTGACGCGCACGCCCTTCGCGTTCGGCCGGTTTGGTGTTAGTTAGCTTGCCACCTGACTAACTGTGAAAGCTGGTTGTGATGGTGCAAAAGCACTAGAAAGAAGAACATTTCCAGTCAAGGTCAGTTTGGGTTCCCATGACCCCACATTCAAATTAGCAGGTGATGGAGTATCGGGTGACCAGTTTTCTGGGGAAGGAAGCAAATTGAGAGTTGAGTTGCAAAATGAATTATGATAGTGTAGCAACAAATCATTGGGTCTCATCTCAACCATGAATGAACCGGTCTCTTTTCCAACTGCCAATATGCTCCTATTCCCAACTGTCAGTGCGTATAGGCCAGTAATGGCAGTTTGACTCCTAAATAACAGAATATAATAGAATATCATAATAATATATGACCATTTCCAAAGTGACCCTCTTGCATGTCCCCCCAAAGTACAACAGCGTTAAGGTCAGGCTTAGGGTTCTGAAGGGTGAAGCTTAGGGTCAGGTTTAGGTTAGAGGTTAAGTATAGGGTTAAGGTTAAGCTTTGAATTCAGTGCAAGGTTAGATTTAGGATTAGGTTTAGGGCTAGGGTTAATAGGTTAGGGTTAGGTTTAAATTCAGGGTTAAAGGGTTAGGTTTAAGTTAAAATTTAAAAGTTTAAGTTTAGGTTTAAATTCAAGGTTAAAGGGTTAGGTTTAGGTTTAAAGTTAAAGGTTTAGGTTTAGGTATAAATTCAGGGTTAAAGGGTTAGTGTTAGGTTTCAGGCTAAGGTTAAGGGTTAGGGTGAGGTTTACTACTAGGGTTAAAGGGTTAATGTTAGGTTAAGGTTTAGGGATAAGGCTAAAGTATTAGTTTTAGGTTCAGGGCCAGGCTTAAAGGGTTAGGGTTAAAGTTAGAGCTAGGGTTAAAGGGTTAGTATTAGGTTTAGGGCCAGGCTTAAAGGGTTAGGGTTAAAGTATTAGGGTTAAATTTAGAGCTAGGGTTAAAGGGTTAGTATTAGGTTTAGGGCCAGGCTTAAAGGGTTAGGGTTAAAGTATTAGTGTTAAATTTAGAGCTAGGGTTAAAGGGTTAGTATTAGGTTTAGGGCTAGGCTTAAAGGGTTAGGGTTAAAGTATTAGGGTTAAATTTAGAGCTAGGGTTAAAGGGTTAGTATTAGGTTTAGGGC
>JBBIGA010000001.1:37294181-37313744 GCA_037576975.1 Alestes dentex | reverse complement strand
GGTGTGTAGATGTGTGATGGTGTGTATAAAGGTGTGAAGGTGTGTGATGGTGTGTATAAAGGTGTGAAGGTGTGTGATGGTGTGTATAAAGGTGTTTAGATGTATGATGGTGTGTATAAAGGTGTGAAGGTGTGTAATGGTGTGTATAAAGGTGTGAAGGTGTATGATGGTGTGTATAAAGGTGTGTAGATGTGTGATGGTGTGTATAAAGGTGTGAAGGTGTGTGATGGTGTGTATAAAGGTGTGAAGGTGTGTGACGGTGTTCCTTTTGTTGACAAATACATCATTTAATGCAGCATTTTGATTGGCTGGTCTGTAGTCGTAGGTCGTAGCAGCGCACACACTGAGATGGTCGTCCTAAATTTCTCACACTGACAGAAAATAATTGCAGGTCTTTGGTTGCCGTGACTCCAGCCAACTTTACACCTATCTCACAGTACCACCGTTTAGTAGCCACGACAAAAGAAATCACCACGACTGTTTCACGAGTGTCGTCTTTCATCTTAGAACAGAACAAAATCGTACAGTGCAAACCAGGCTTAACACAGTGATTGTGTTTGTTTCAGCTCCCACCCCCCGTACCAAAGAAGACGCTGCGTAAGAGTATGACACGGGAGAAATCTCTGGACCTGCCTGACCGGCAGAGGCAGGAGGCGAGGCGGCGGCTGATGGCTGCCAAGCGAGCGGCTTCGTTCCGGCAGAACTCGGCCACGGAGCGAGCGGACAGCATTGAGATCTACATCCCTGAGGCCCAGACGAGACTGTGAGAGTGAAGAAGACAGAGAGAGAGAGACAGAGAGACACACCTGAAGCAGGAGGGCCTTCATCTCCATGCCATCATCGCATAAGTTCCGCCAACTTCATCTCCATCAACCGCGGCATCACCACCTTCAGACAATACTGCAAACCCTCATCCCCAGCCAGGCTGAACACAGGGGGCTGCGTTTGGCCCTAGGCAAATGAGAGATGGACACTAGCTCCAAACATCTAAACCAGACACCGGCACGCATAAGTCCATAGTAATGGAACAGGAAAGGGTTTGTCACAGGAATCTGCAAAGATTTAGAAGTTCTGATGCTACAGACCCAAAATTTGGAAGCAACTTAATGTAAACGTTTCCCTGAAAGAGTAGCTCTGTACGGCAAGAGTCTCCAGCTAACTGATTGTTAAGTAAGCTGGCTAACTGATGATCCTGGATTCGTTCATCTCCTGCTGAGTTTTACTGCAGCTCTAATCAAGTTGGCCTGTTTTCCCCATTCAGATGATTCCATAGGCTCCATTAAGTCAGGCCTGTTACATTAGGAGTGTTTTTAACTGATCAAGGTCAGGGATTATTGCTGCCTTTAATTTAACTCTAAAGATTGAGCTCAGTATGACCTCATGTTTGGTCTTTAGTTCAAGCTACAAAATGGGAAACGACATTGAAACTCCATGAAAGTGAGTGTTTTAGTTGTAATGATGTACATAATTATGTATTTGGCTTCTCTAACCAGCAACTTTTCTATCAGTATTGCACAGTTAACACACTACTGTGTATGCAAATCTCTTACCGTTCGTGGTTGATCTGACCTCACACACCGCACATCTCAACTTTCCGAATGGGCATTCCCAGTTCCTTTGATTTTTCTAAGTTGGAGGTTGCAAATTCCAAGGTACAAGCTGTAGTCCAAAGTGGCATAATACAAGAGCATGAAGCTGGGGAGTCCAGTCCTAGTCCAGGAGATCCACCACCCTAGAGAGTTCAGATTGAATATATTCGGCGCTCATATCCCTTGAACATCTTCATTACTTGATCACTCAGGTTGGAGCTAAGCTCTAGAGGGTGGAGGATCTCCAGGACCATGGCTATTCCCAGAGAATAACACAGAAGATAGGAGCAGTAGTGCGGCATCCAAAGGGATATCCAGAACAGTGTGGAACCCGATGTGATTTATAGAATAGTGTGGAACGCAAGGGGATTTTGTGACTAAACTTCCAAAAATATTCTGGTTGTTGGCAAAGACTTAATTGCTTTAATCATCACATATTTTGGGAAACTTCACTGCTTGCTTCCACACTTTCGGCCTGTGGCGTATATCAGCGTGCATAAATGAAGCTGAAAGCAGTCTGTGTTGAAGAATTTCAAGACCGCTGCAGAAAAGCTAAGTGGTAGCAGGTTTCAGGCAGTTAAGCTGATAATGTAAAAACTGTCATAAGACTGACATAACTGCTATCAGCCTAGTGTACAACTTCTCACCAAACTAGCGTTACTTAGTCCTTCTCGTTGTTATGTTAGACGACTTTGGCGGTACTGTTGAGATCTGAGCGAGAGCGGGTCCCTGGTCCAAAACGTGGTGCTTCTCCAATTTATCTGCATTTTTAAAGTGCTATTGAGTAAACTGGGATCTGAAACCAGCACCAGGTCACAGGAAATGTTCAGCCTTTTGTTTTCTTTTCAGAAGTAATAGCGCCCTTTATCTTAACGTTTCGGAGCCCATAGCTCCACCCCATCTCTCTCTCTCTCTCTCTTTCTCTCTCTATCCACCTCTCGATCTGTCTATATATCTATCTATCTATCTCTGTCTCTGAGTTGGTATTACATCCATGATCTGACCATCCTGTGAACAATCATGAAAGTGCCAATGCTTCAAATACCTCAAAACGTGCATTTTAGACTGTAGCTAGAGGTCGAAAACAGGCAGTCTAAAGAGTCCTTAGAAGAACGTTTGTGGAAAAACAACACACAGTAATGGGAGATCCCGCTCAGGTAGACAAGAGCTCTACACCGAAGGCGAACACGTCAAGAGTTACTGGAACAACATCCTAGAAGCCGAATTAGTATTGTGCGTTCTTTTCTTTTTTACACTTTCATGCTCCATCCCATCGAATGGGTTTATATCTCATTTCGTACGGAGAGATTTTCGGATGGATTTGCTTAGATCTTTGAAATCAACAATGTAAAGGTTACAAAAAAAATGCATTTTTGCACTTTCTTCTACTTAATATACTCCTGTATGTATTTCCAAGGGAAATGTATTTATTGACGTTCACAGAAAAAAAAAGGTATTGTTGCAGTTGAATTGCAAGGTTGTGTGTGGGTTGTGAAATGAGTTTTCCACCTTTTTTTTTTTTTTTTTGGTTTCTACTCTGGAAAATGTTTTCAAAGTCTCTGATTCTGATTTAGACCACATTTAAAAGCAAGTTGCCATCATTTTCTCGCCCACTGGGCAAAGTCTGAATGGTCCAGGGGTAATGAAGTGACAGAGAACCTAAGAGGAGCATTTTGTCCCATGCAAAAAACAAGAAAAGTCACCGCCCAGATAGCAAACAGTGAAATAAACGGTGTTGATGAAGCATGGAAACAGTGTAAATCGCTGATGCTGAATTTGCAGTGATCTTACTTGGCCGTTGATTCAGTGCTGGAACATCAACCACATTGGCTGTTGATCCAGCAGCTCTCACTGGTGGCTGAACAGCTGTTGATCTGATGTTCACAGTTTGCTATCCAGGTGGTCCAACTTGTTCTCAGCCTAAGATAAAGCTTGGCCCACTTTCCAACTAATGGCCCCTACAGATTGACCACTTTTGTCCAAGTTTCTTATTAGACAGGGACGTTTGACCGTTGGCCCAATAGGCACCTGGGACAAGACAGGAAGGTCCGCATTTTTTTGCCATATTTTACATATTTTTACATCTTTGTTGCACCCAAATCCAAAAAGCCTGTATCAAACTGCTGAGATTTAAATCTCTGCGACACTTTCAGGGGTGGCTGCATGCCTCTCGTCCATGACAGATGGTGACGAGACATGATGCGTCATCCCTCAGAAACGGAGGCACTGGGGGATTTCTAGGGAACCGAGCGGATATCGGGGGCATTGGCAGACAGTCGGCACTAGCAGATGACTCTCCACCACTGAATTTTGAGGAGGTTAACTCTGCTAAAATCCACATCAAGCAGTCGTGTTGTCTTTTTGAGGAGGGAGTGGTTCTGTTCCTTTGAGGAACTCTTGCATGAAATGCGTTTATGGTGCTGCTACCTCCATTTGAAAGTTTGGTCCAAAGAAAGAAACTCGGCCTCTTGTCCTGCACTTCTTGTCCTGCACGTCTGACATTTCCAGGGAGGGTTTTTTTTGGGTTTTTTTTTTTGGCCTTTACGGCTCTTTCTTTTTCCTTCCTTCCTCACCTGTCCGTTTGAGAGATGAGCTTCTAAAAAAACAGTGGTCACATTTCACTGAGTGCCCACGTCCAGTTTTGCTTGGAGATAAAGATGGGGATTTGTGGTGGGTCGTGCCATTGGAAGGTCTGTAGGTCCGCTTTGCTGCTTTTAATGTCACCCTGAGTGACCCTAAGTGACCTCTGACTTTTTATTTTTCTGCACGTCCAGCTCTCAGATTCGGCTAGCATCGCTAGCACTCTAAGCAATTTCTTATCTTTTTAACCTTCTAAGTACTTTCACACCAGGTTGTAACAGCCACTGCCCTCTGGACTTATTTCACTGACCTTCAGGGTAATCCAGGTGATCCATGATCACTGAAGCATCGTTTAGCTGAAGCATATGTTAGCTTTGCGCTAGCACACATTTTGAAAATGTTGCTAAAGTGGTCCAAACATGGTCCACTTGATCTACATGTTCCAACAGCAGTCCACAAACAGGCAAACAGCAGCTAAAGTTAGCCAAATGTGCTAAAACAACTGGCAACGAAGCAAACAGACATTTTTCTGTTGTTCCTGGGTCTTGGGCCAGAGTCCTTTCAGGGCACAGCGACACCTTTTTAGCCAATGTTAATCACTAATTTTAGGGTGATCTTTAGCAAGGTCATCTCAAATGTAGTGTTAATTTAACAGCTTTCAAGGAACCTAATTTTTTGCCCCCAGTCGGTCAAATGGCGAGATTCTGAAAATCAGGTTATGGCATGTTAACGTCAACATTTGCTCTCCCTCGAAACCAGCACAGTCGCATGCAAAAGTTTGAGCCTGTTGAGTTCCTACCTGAGAGTCAGTCCATGTCCTCTGCAGATAACACACATTTTATTGCGCGAGTACTGTTTATTTACCATTTTGGGGGGGAAAATTCAACATCAAATGCAGTCAGTTATTCTTAGAGCGGGTTAATTATGTTTTACATACATTCCCATCAACCCAGATGCAACTTTTTAGATGCACCCAAAGATCGGTCTAAAGATAGAACTAATGACATTGTTCCAGGGCCCCTTTGGAGCCCCCTACAGGTTGGAGAATGTGTGTAAATCATCAGTACAGGATGTGTTCATCACCCTCCCATCCATTTTTTTGAGCCACTTATCCCAAACTTGGTCATGGGGGCGGGGGCCTATACCAGTGGTCATAGGACAGTTCTTATGGGTTAATCAACATCTTTATTTGTCCAGGGGGTGTTCAAACTTTTGCATACTCCTGTACATTGTTGCTGTTGATCGGGAGATGGGTGCCTTCCATTGCCGTACGAGGTGGTGGTTACACTGTGCAGTTGTTTTAATGTTATATAAGCCTGGCCGTAGACGTGGGTGAGCTTTAATTGCTGACCCAACCTCTATTTAGGCATATAAAACTCTACACAGCTGCTGAATTTGCATTTGAATCTACAACATGGAAAACCCCAAACATAATGGGTGGTTCTTTTATGCATTGTTCTTCATTAATGTTTTTTTTGGGCTGTTTTTTATTCTCATTATTAAAGAAAAGTGACGCTTTTGCAAACGTGGCCTGTAATATTGTTGTGGAGATGTAGGAAGTGTTTATGAAGATAAGTGTGTAGTGCGTCGTTGAATTTCTCTCGGGGGTTCCTCTCAGTCCCCCTAATTGGTTTCCACTCTCAAAAACATGCAGTTTTTTCAGTATGTGGACCAGGCTAGGAGGCTAACGCACAGGGTAAATGTGCCAAATGTCATAACCCCCCTCACACACACACACACACACACACACACACACACACGCACACACTGTTTCTCTCTGGGAGAGTCGTTTAGACCCTAATTAGGCTCAGTTCTGGACGTTGAAATCATTTTGAGATGGAAAATGCTGTCTGTGGAGAAATTTAGTCCAGTACTAAGCTTTAACTCTGGCTTTTGTGGTGCAAACCTCACATCCAGCTCTCTTTAAAGGGGCCATATTGTGGAAGCCCAGCTGCTGTGATGTCACAACCGTGAACACATTGTTGTGAATGCCAGTACATTCTTAGGCGTGTCAATATGAGCTCATACTGAGCTCTGTAGTGAGGATGTACTGTTCCTGGCTGTCAATAAGCACTGCAGCTTTTACCAAAGTAGCCATAGCAACCGCTCCAGAAATGTGTCTTTACTGATGCTGATTGGGATTTTAGTGTGAGTTTAACAGTTTGTTCCACTTTTCAGCCTGGACAGTCAGAACAGAGGTAATTTGCATACAGTGGAGGCCACAAGGCTGAGGCCACATTAAAAATCTGAATCATTGCAACCTATAAACAAACAGAAAGTTTGGGAATTTTTGAAAAATGGAAGAAGATTTTGAAACTGAAGATTCCCAAAATTCCAAATATAATTTTGTGACCTGTCATTGGTGGTCACAAACCATGATACGGGCTTTAAAGAAAAAGGTCAGAGTGTGTGTGTGTGTGTGTGTGTGTGAGAGAGAGAGAGAGAGAGTCTCCTCCTTTCCACTAAACTCTCGGAAGGATCTGGTTTGCTCATAAAAGACTTCTGCACATTAAAAAACTCTTTTATGCAAATATTATAAAGACTTCTCACTCCAGAAGTGATCATTGTTTAATAAACTGATAATACAGTTTGTCATGAAAATTTTTTCACTGGTGGTCTCAGACTTCTGGCCCCCACTGTACATCAGGTTTAAAGAGCCATGGGAACACAGTACATTTAAAGGGGCAAAGGGAGGTGTTGTAGGGGCCTCAGGGAAAGAATGCAGAAAACTGCCTCTTTAGGGTGCATTGGTCAGAGCTGGGTTAGGACTGGACCACCAAAGCTCATCTAGTTCTGGACTAATGTACATGGACAGTACATCTGGGATTATAAGGGAGTTTTCCAGAGCTTTTCTGGGTCTTTTTAGTGGATGTCCGACTTCCCAGTGTCACAAAAGCTATGATGAAATTCTTGATATATATGTATTTTATTTTTATTTTTTTGCCATGTTGCATTTGCACATCTATCAGTGGCTCCCGGTGGTGGAGCCGCCCAGTGCTAGGCGTTAAAGGACAATGCGCCACTGTTGCTGGGTTTTCCGTGGGCCGTTGAGCTCGGCACTGTTTTTTTTTCAGTCCTGACAGCGAAGCCAGTTTTGCACAAACAGATGAAAGAAAGTCACAGAGGTGAACGCCAAATGTTACAATCATTTTAGTACTAGTGTACGCTCGCCATTGAAAGGGGGGGGTCTCGTAGAGCCCACTAATGCTAACATCAGCCATGTGGGTGTGTTGTTTAGACGATTTTTTAGACGGGCGTGTTGTTTAGACGATTTATGCATTCATAAATGGCCCCTTTAAAAATGTCTGATTAGCCCCTATTCCCTCCCACCTGAAGCCATTTGTCATTTCGATTGTATTCTTAAACAAGGTGCATTTAAACCCCAGGCTGGCACTCCGCCAAAGCCACAGGCCCCGATAATCAGCCTAGCTTTTCCGAAACACTATCTTCCATTTTAACTGAAACTGCTTTATGGTTGTTTTTTTTTTTCGTTTTTTTTTCTTCTTCTTCTTCTTCCACCATCCCGTGGAGTCAAAGCTGAGAGTTTAGTTGCTCGGTCCTCAGAGTGTGAAACGACATCGGAAACGAAAAAAGACAACAAACGAAGAAGAATAATACACTCAAAAAATTAAAAGGTAGTTGTTTAGCTAAGAATATTTTCATTTATTATACTGTATAGGCTATCATATAAACATTAAGGATGAATATAATACCAAATATTCATTATTTGTACAGAAATATATATATATAGATATATATATATATAAATATATAAATGATGCTTCATCGAAAACGTAAAAAAAAAACAACTATTTTCTGCTCTTCCTCATAGTTTAGTTTCTTTTCTCTTTAGTTGCTTGGGTTGTTTTGATACACTCTTATGATGGCATGCGAGATACTGATATTGAATGTCTGATTTGTCGCTTCATTGCTTTTTGTATCACATTGTTGAATGTTATCTGTTGAATTTATTTGTTTACATTTTATGGCACAAAAAGAAAATGTATTTATTATCTAGCGATTCAAAGTGTTTCGTTTGCGTTTCAGAATATGGTTTGGAGGCATTTATGCTCTCTCCCCGGTTCCTTTTGGGTTCCTTTTCATGAGATTGTTTATTTATGGCTTTGGTCATCCAAATGTAAATATTTCTGCCATTAAATTTTTTGGAAGAAAACACCTGGACTGCAGTCTCCTCTCCTCTATTGCAGGGAAACATCCCTAATGCCTTCTTGCTCCCTCGGTAATGTAATATGCAGAAAAGGGTCCTGGACTAAAACAGGTCCAGGACCCTTAATACAGGGGGTCCTCGGGCTACGACATTCTCAACATACGACGTTTCGATTTTACGACGCTCACTTCCATAACTAGTTTCGTCGCACGCCACCAAAGTATACACAGAATATGCAGTAATGCGGCGAATGAGTGAGGAAGTTGGAGTCCTCCAGTACGCTTATCTACAACATTCTGGACTGTTAAAAGCACAAGTGTTTGTACTCAATTTTTGTCATTTTTCCTGTTACTACAGTACAGTGTACATGTATGTCCTTTTCCTTTTCCTGTGGCTTAGTTGTGTTTCACATTCTAGATTATGATTTTACAACTGTGTTTGGATAGGTAAGTGACTCAGGCTAGGGTGTGTTTCGACAAACACCAAAATTTGGATTACATCACTGCCGTAGGAACGGATCTGTGTCGTAACCTTAGGATCCCCTGTAATGCTGTTTAGGATTCAGACACGTCTGCATATTTCCAGAGGTGGGTAATCCAGGTCCAAAGAGTAAAAGTCCTCCCCAGGATTTTGTTCCAACTGCCATGGTTCTCTAGTCCCTTTAAACCAGCAGCAGCATGATACAACTTGTTGCAATAAAATCCTGGGGAGGGTTTTTACACTTTGGACCTGGATTATCCACTGCTGCATATTTCAGTAACGGCGCTCTATATAGACAAGACGAGCTCGTTGGGACAGAGCCCATTTGCACACGCTTATGTGGGCCTGTAGGGCTAACTCTACTCTGATTGGTTCTCTAAAGTGATTGATATCCATATTGACCAATCCAACGAGAGAGTGGTGAAAGAAGGCGGGACGCATCATGTGACTAAATGGATGTCATATGAAAACACTGGTAGCATGAGGGGAGTCCATCTAAACGTTTGGTGAGTCGCTGCTGTACAGGAACAGGTAAGCTCGACATTCCTCTGAATATTGACCTAAACTGCATCTGAACTGACGTTCTGTGTAAACGAGTGAATTTATTTCCAGTAAAATGGTCTTTTAGGGGTGTTTAGTAAGGCTACGTCTAGCCGGTTAGCTTGTTAGCTAGCAGAATTGCAGCTGCAACTCGCTAAACTAATGTAAAATCTGTAAAAACTAAACTAAATTATTTTAACAAAATTAACCCGAGTATTGCAACACGTTAGTGGACCCGCAAGGGTCCTCTCAGTTTAATGGGGTTCTGTTTAACATAACCCCCCTTCAAATGCAGCTGTACATCTATTTTCTATTTATTTATACATTTTAGACCAAAATCTTATTTCACATCATCCAGTGGGCCAAGGCTGAAACATCAGGCATCTGAGATTTCCTAAGAGCTTCATGTGATGTAGCTTCTAGAAACACCTAAATGCTTCAGTCGTCTGGTTCCATTCACCAAGTTTTTTTTTAATCAGCTCTGAATGACTTTGTTTGAACCATTACAACTAATTATTCAGCCATGGTTTCTACTGGTGCTGTATGCTAACATTTTACACTCTATACATAGTTTTTTTAAATGTATTTTTCTGCTATTCCTAAAGTTAAGGTGAACATTGCTGTAAACATTAAGCAGCAGAAACAGATTTTCAGAAAGGAACCATGCTGTTTGTTTGAATATTTGTTTGTTTGTTTGTTTGTTTGTTTTGGATGATCTGTTATAAACCATCTGAATCACCCAGCATATTACTTCAGGCACAACTAAATGTGTCCATGGCTGAGGGGAGGTCTTTTTAGAGGAAAACATTTAGAACTTATATTCATAAAATATTGTATTAATCAAAAAGCCAAGCTAACAGCACTGGGTCTCCTTTTATTAGTTCTGTTTGCCTGCTTTGACTTCCTCCACAGCTCTGTGCTCTGCTTTACTAGGTGCACTGTTAGTCGATTTATGAGATAAGATGAGATATGTTATATATAATATCTGTGTGTTTGGGAATCTTTGGATGCCTAGTAGCAACAGACACTGAATGATTACCTTTTTCATCCTATGTTCCAGGGGGTTGATTTGAGACGTATGGGACTTCCCATTAGCACGTACTGGTCAGGGCAGAACGATGGCCTCCCAGCCGACTATCATGACTCCTGTGGAGAATCCCAGCAGCATGTTTGACTTGGACTACTCCTCCTTGGAGCTGCGACTCCAGATCATCGGCGTGGGCTTCCTTTTCTACTCCGTCTTCTTCCTCATCTGTCACATCCTGTCTGCCGTGTTCTGCCTCACCTACCGCACACTGCCCGCTAGAGAAAAGGTAGGGTTAGGTGTGGGTGTGTGTGCATTGAAGAACTGGAAAGACCTAGACCATTTTTTTAATACCTAGCGGTGTAAGTGGACCATGAGAGCGTGCCTGTGTGTCTATGAGGTTTGTAGCTAACCTAACTATCTAAATGAACTAAGACAATATTAAGTAGGCAGGTGGCAGGCAGGCACATTTTTTACTGTGCTCTCAAAATAAAACATATCTCACTTAAGCCTTTTGTAATTGCTCTATGGACGATAGAATCGAGGACAAGTCTATTTTACACCCAGCCCAGTCTTGCCAGCTTTATACTACGGTTAGTAGTATACTACCATAAACTTGGGAAAAACTTATATTGCCTAACATTTTTCCACATTTTTTGAGAAAAGTAAGCTCAATGCCAGTTGAACACACAGACAGTGAAGACATTACAGATGGTGTTTGGGTTGCTTTCATTTTCCATATTAAAATCCAATTCCAGTCCATTTCCAGACTGCATTTATTTATTGTTGCCGTTACCTTTATGACACTGTCTTACTGAGATGTTAGAATGCTGTGAGGTAAAACAGACATAACAAATGATTAGACTGTGACTGGTCTTAGGATGATTGGCTTCCTTTCTCACACACAATACTGTGAAACAAAGAAAACTCATTCCTAAACTATAGAATAGAAACTCTAATTTTTTTTCCTAATCCTATTGCCATTTGCC
This sequence comes from Alestes dentex, assembly GCA_037576975.1. NCBI lineage: Eukaryota > Metazoa > Chordata > Actinopteri > Characiformes > Alestidae > Alestes > Alestes dentex. Next base: position 37,302,374 of record JBBIGA010000001.1, on the reverse strand, counting down.
ATTCTTTGCACAATTAATTATTGCTGTTTATGTCAGTTTTTGCATTTGTTAAGATTTTGTACACACTTAATGGCTCTGCTTCTAGAATACAGTAGAATACTGTAGTCACTCACACTAGTGCTGTTGCTGCTCCTGTCGACTGCACTGGAGGTCGTCTTGTCCCGTGGATTATTGTACTGTGGCTCTTGTTTTTGTTTTTTTTTGGTGTTTTTGGACTTTCTCTTCAGTCCTGTCCTGCCTGCATTTGCATAGTCTTGTAGTGGTTTGTTTTTGTTCTTTGTGGGTCTGTTTTTGTTATTTATGTTGCACCATGGTGCTGGTGGAACCTTGTTTGATTTAACTGTGTACGGTGTATATGGTTGAAATGACAATCACCTACTTGACTTCAATACTGACAGCAACGGTATGGTATTTATAAGTTGTATAAATAAATGAATAAATGATGTACAAGAAGAATAACTAACACAAAAGGAAAAAAGTCTGTAACAGTGTTGTCTTTGTGGATGTATAGGTGTTCTGGGACCTGGCAGCCACGCGGGCGCTGTTTGGCGTGCAGAGCACGTTGGCGGGTCTGCGGGCGCTCACCGAGGACGGCGCCGTGTTCGCCGATAAGGTGCGCGGTCAGACCGGATGGTCGTGGTTCAATGTGCTGACGGCGGTGGGCTTCTTCCTGTTCGAGAATGTGGCGCTGCACAGCTCCAGTGTGGTCTTCCGCTCCTTCGACCTGCCGCTGGCCGTCCACCACGCCTTCGCCCTCGCCGGATTTCTTGGGGCCGTGGTGTGGAAAACTGTGGGTCACTTCTTCCCAATGGTCACACTCCTGCTGGAGATGAGCACTCCTTTCACCTGCATCTCCTGGATGCTGCTCAAGGTGAGAACGCAACTCAGAAATGGGATGTTTTTTTTGTTTTTGTTTTTTAATCATACACAAATGTCATTTAATGTGCTTTACAGGAATCAAATGAAAATACTGAGCATATAAATAATACATAGAAGAGAATACATAGAAAATCAATAAAAGAAGATTAAGCGCACAGTTGAAGTGTAGATATTTAAAAGAAGGTGGAGAAACGTGTGATTTAAAGCAGCTTTGTAAAGCTCCAGTCTGTGCAGATCTGATTCTGAGGGGCAGTTGCTTGGACAGCGTAGTGGATAAACACCATTTCACCAGGTTTAGTTTCAGATCTTTTCTCCACTAGCTGAGCAGCTCCTGCAGATCTAAGAGACCCACCAGGAATATAAACATCAAACCTGTCGGAGATGGATTTAGGGCCCAAACCATTGAGTAACTTGTACACAACGTTTTACAATCAGTTCAGTACTGAACTGGGAGCCTGAGAATTGGAGTGATGTGATCTCTTTTACAGGTTTGTTGGTTTTGGTTATTTAAAGGGTTTTGCTATTTTTGTTTGTAATTTTTAGTTCAAATGCACATTTTCATGTGGTGGTCTAGTTTGTCTCCAGCTAGCAGAAAGATTGTGCTATATTTTACAACGATGTTCTACTTTTTAGCATCTAGAACATGAACAGAATCTGACATTAGAGGAAGATCTGTTCAGCTTCTAACATTAGCTAAAAGGCTGTTGTTTTAACATTCAGACCCTTCAATTGCTGTTTCCTGAAATATTAGTAAGTATGGGGTCAGCTGGTCTAGTGGTTAGGACTTTGCCCCTGAGATCAGAAGGTCGTGGGTTTGACTGCTAGTGTTGTCACTGAGGTTCCCTTGAGCAAGGTACCGTCCCCACACACTGCTCCCCGGGTGCTGCTCGTTGGTGGCAGCCCACTGCTTCACTTGGTGAATGGGTTCAATGCAGAGAGAATTTCACACTGTCGTGGTGTGTTCACGCGTGACTTTGAGGGGCCACTTGTTTGCTAAAGGCGCAAACTATAATCTATAACCTATTATTTGCAGGTCAGCTTTTCTTGGTGCACAATCTGACGTCAATAAGAGACAACAGAACCCACATGAAATCCAGTGTTACTGGTCAGACTGAGTAGCATGTCAAGAGATCAGATTTGAACTTGCCTACATGTGTAGATTGGATCCGACTTGAGAAAAAGTTTGATTTCTGACTTTTTGCTGGTCAGACTGCAGAAAATCTGTCGGGTCGGATAGAGCTGCCTGCCTGAACAAGGCCTGAAGTAAAGTGACCCCTTACAGTCACGCGAGAACACAACACAACACAACACAGCACAGCACAGCACACAATGTGAACAGTGTGAAATTCTTTCTGTGCGTTTCACCCATTTAACCCATTCACCAAGTGAAGCAGTGGGCTGCCACCAATGGGGGTGCCCGGGGAGCAGTGTGTGGGGACGGTGACTTGCTCAAGTGAACCTCAGTGGTGCCACTGGCGGTCCTGGGATTCGAACCCAAGACCTTCTGATCACAGGGGCAACTCCCTAACCACTAGGTAACCCAGCTGCCCCATGTGTCCCTGATCCATAATGTGAATGGGATAGATTATCACAAGGAGTAACTGAGAACCGAACTTCTATTCTATTATTGGTGTCCTTGAAGCGTCAGTCCTGATTTGGTCAGGGTTTTGAAAAGCAAATATGAACGATTTTTTTCATTTTCACTTCTGTTTTAAAGCAGTAAACAAGTTTCTCTTCCCTGCCCAGGTGTGAACACTGTACATGTGGTAAAAGAAAATGCTGTTTTTGCATGTGGCCAAGTCACACTCACCACAAGATTGTGTCTTTCCTAGAATGAGGAACTCGTTGTACCGTGACGGTTCTCAGAGTTAAACAAAACGTGTAGCCATGCGAGGACCAATTCTGCAGCTTCCTTATCTTGCAGCAGACTGTGCCTTCCTTGCTTGTCAGTTTTTATAACCTGTCATTCAAACACCACAATACTTTCCTAGTCAGGTCAGTTGTTCATCAGGCGTAACTTTTTGTTGTATTGGGTGAATGTTTACTTTGAAGCTCCTCTCTTTCATCAGTGGTCAGTTTCTGGCCACAGAGCTTTTCTGACTGGATATTTTTGAAAGATGGACCAGTCTCACACCTGTGTTCAAACAATAACTGAGCTGTTGCAATGTCAGTTTCACTGCAGTGCTGAGTAATAGTTCACCATCCAAATATAATTTGTTCAGAAACTGGCCAGTGATGAAAGCAGTATAGGAGGACTGATAAATAATGCAGCAATAGATGGGCTCCAGACTGTAATTATACTCCTACATAGTGAACTAATAACTAGATGTTTCTATTAAAGTGGACAGTGAGTGGAAGTAACTAGGGGTGACACGATACCACATACGGATGGCACAACCTCGAGTATCTACCAATACCAGTCCGATACTGTCTTCTTCCCTCTCTTTAGCAACTAAGCTGTTAATAATACATTTGTCTGGATGCGCTTTGTATCAGAAATGGTTCCCTACTTCATCTAGAGGGCGCTATTAGTTATAGAGGGCGCAATATGTGCATTTTGGGGTTCTGTATACACGGCTGAATTACCAGTGGCCCTATTTTAGGCATATTATACACTGTTTGGGCGCAAGAGTGTATATTTTAATTCTTACATAGTACGCTATGTAGGGAGTGGGACACAGCCAATAGTGGGTATTGGTTTGGCACACCCTAAGCTTAACCAGCTTTAAGTAGTAATAATAGGATTTATACTGTCCTTTTTTTAAGGAAATGTCAATGTAATGCAGATGACATGCAGTAGAATGGAATAGAAATGGCAAAATGCTTAAATTTAACTGAAATGTATTGGGCTTCAGCTTTCTTGTCTTTTATTGAACTGTCTCTCATTTGCTGTTCCCGCAGGCTGGTTGGGCTCGGACGCTGTTCTGGAAGGCTAACCAGTGGCTCATGATCCACATGTTCCACTGCCGCATGGTGTTGACCTACTACATGTGGTGGATGAGCTGGAGCCACTGGACTGAAATGAGCGTTCACATTCCTCTGCCTCAGCGGCTCGTCTTCTTCCTCGGCCTCGCCCTGCTCACCGTCCTCATTAACCCCATTTGGACACACAAGAAGACCATGCAGCTGCTCAACCCGGTGGACTGGAACTTCAGAAACACACCCGCCCCTGAGAACGGGCCCAAAGAGGAGAAACCCCACCGCAGCTGATCTGCAGGGTGGAAGTCTTTTGCTAAAGATACATCCCTCATTATTATGAGCAACGGGTGAATAGTTTTCTGTTAAATTGGACTTACTGACTTCTTTTAAGATGGATGGTTATGTATTTTTGCTCTTGGTACATGATATTTGAGGGGGGAAAAAGGAGCTATTTTTGGATGAGAGTTACTCACTATTTGAATAGTAATGGTGTGTTTCAGTATGGTTTGAAAAAAGAAGCGTAGTTGATAGTTCAGTCTACAGTTCAGTGAAAAATCCCTTCTCCACAGTTCTAACCCTTACTTTCAAAATGTAGTCAGCCCAGACGTGTTTGGTGTCTTCGGTTTCGCCCTGGAGCTAAGAGGCTAGCGTAGCTTAAAGGTAATGGAAGCTAATACAGTTAATCATCACACATTGCTTCAAACTGTGAGAAGTTGTCTCCAATGAAAACCAGTTTCTCTATAAAACTGGACACACATACATTACATCTTTGGGCAACCACGTTAGCCTCGTGGCTCCAAAAGTACAGAAGCAAACTTAAGATGAAAAACGTGTCTTGGCTGATCAGCTGTATGTGGGGTAAACTGGAAAATTCTCATTTGATTTTAGGCTGAACGATTCAGTTCGTTCGACTAACATTTCAAAATCAGCAAGTCTCGTCTGTCTGATATTTATTTGACCTTTGTTTCCATGTTATCATTTTAACGAAGGAACCGGGCCGTACAGCGAACAAATGTTTTTTTTTCATTACAAATAAAGTGACCCGAGTTGCTCGATAGCAGGGCTAAAAGAGGGCTGCAGCCGAGCTGATGGCATCACTGCTTTCTGATTGGTCAAAATGTCATCACAACATGGAAGGCCAGTTTATGTTTAACACTCGGTTAGGTTTTCTTCTAACGGCTAAATAATGCAAAAAAAAAAGAGAAAAAACTCAAACAAGACTATAAATAATAAAAGACCACAATAACAAAAGCGGCTCTGACAAAAGCTTTCCGCCGGTTCGACTCCATGGACGCGGTTTTAGGGGACCCGGTCATAAACTGTGGAGAGAATGGAGTCAGAAACTCAGTTCTCTCCTCAGAAGCTGTATCACGGTTTTGATACATTGGAACATCAGAACCTGATACAACTATAGTACCATCACAGTACAGCTTAGATACAGAATGTAGACCTGTGGAAAAGTGCCTTAAGCTGCTTCCTTTGCTGTGCCTGTATCTTTGGCTGTGTGTGACTTACTGTTTTTCCCATTGAAAGAAAGTGAGAGTGAGTCTTGCAGTAAGGACTGAATGGCTCTGAGCTGTGAAGTTCTTCTTTAAAGAACCCGCAGAAAGTTGGACAGTTTGTTGCCTTTGTCCAAAATGTGGTCAAGCAGCCAAAATGAATAATTTTGCGTAGATATAAAAGTAATAACCATGAATACCTCTCGCCATACAGGACTGTGCAAAAGTTGTAGGTCCCTATTCCAATTATTTAAAGCCATTTTTCTCTGCGTGTGGTTAAAGTGTCTTCCTGCCAGCAAAGTTCATATTAAAATAAATACAAACAAACAAGAAAGCAGTAAAACTTAGCAAGATCTGTTTTGTTTGTATGAAAGTAGTTGATATCTTGTGAGCTGGTGAGGAGAACACGGGTTCTGTTCCAGTTTCTGATGAAACTACAGTAATACTGGACCTCCTCAAGAACACCCTGATACACGGAACAAAACATCACTGTTTACTGTAGAATGTTATTTGTATTCCTTTTTGTTTTATTTAGTATATTTAATCATTTCAATGTGAAAAAAAGCACTACTTCTCTAAACAGTTTCTTTTGTAGATGCCTAAGACATTTGTACAGTGCTGCACCTTGGCCATATTTCTGTATTTTTATAGAGAGCAGTGTGTCATACAGTGTCAGAGACCACATAAGTAGGTTTTATTGCTAATACGTAATACCGTTGGCTTCTGTTACTTTACTGAGGGACAGTTTGCTGCGGTATTTTAGTACTGTGTCTCCCCGCCTTTATGGTTGCTTTGTTTTAATCGTCAAGTCTTTTGTATTTATTTACTATATATTTGTTCTCCTCTCCAAGAGCCTCTGTGCCATCTTGGAGAACAACTTGGCAAGTTTTTTTGCTCTGGTCTTGTGAGTTAGGGCTGAGAATGACATCACTTTTTGTCCCGTCAGAGGCTTTCATGAGCTCTTTTCAGCTTCCTGTTGTTCTGAGAGATATCATGGGTCTCAAACTCTGTGTCACACGTCAGCACTCACATATCTACTCGCACATCTTCGTCTGTGTACTCAGTAATTACATTTAGCACACGACAGCTATGCTGTGTCGAGAGGAAGTCCTGATTTGAATGTCATGTGCTTCTAATTCAAATCAGAATGTGGAGAAATGTAGAAGAGCTGATTGAATTATTTGTTTTAAAAGTGAGTTTCATTTGTTATGAGAGAGAAGGTCCTTTCGATATGAATGAAATGTGCTAGAACTGCGCTGTATGCCTAAAGTACCAGCTGGCACTGTAAATAATTGTATTTATTGCAATATTCTAACATATTAGTGAATCAGTAATGGAGCAGAAGATTTGGATTGGATCGTCTGAGGATGTTTTAACGTCTTTTTGTACATCAGTGTGGCCATAAAACGAACAAAGGGTGGGCGAGTTTCTAGTGGGTTGTATTTTCTACATATTCAGATGTGCCACACGTGGTCATATGAATGTAGAAAACTAAATGTAAAGTGATGTTTCATACCTGGCGCCAGCGTTATAATTGGCCCCTTTAGTTATCTTGCCTCACTGTAGAGAGGATGGAGATGAAGTAAGTAACTGAGAGACACTTCCATAGTCTCCATTGTTTTTCTGTTTAGGAATGGATACACATGCTTGGAGGCCAAAAAAAACATGTGGTAACATCTGTCTGGAAAATCCTTGACATGTACATTTGGACAAAGCAACTGTAAGAGAGGAAACTAGCAGCCCATGTAAATCAAATCCCATCCAAACCGGACTATCGTCAAAGATTTGCCCGCAATGTTTTGACCAAAATAATTCATACAACTAAATGAGACTGGGATTGTTTAAAACACCCACAGAAACACTCATCTGGAGCTGACTGGTGCTCGCAGCACCCTTTTGAGTGTTGCTACCTTCTGCAATGTAGTATTTTATTAGCCAGTATTGCAATCTAAATTAAGAAATGAGGTAATATGCAGGATTCTGGTACAATCTGTAATGAAGGTGCTTTTCTGTTTTTTTTACTTTTATGGAAGAATTGACCTTGTAACCCAGTGATAAAATATTTTTTTTAATAGACACAGTCATGGCCTGAATGTATTAGTGTTACTGAGTGAATATGGGACTGTTAAAGCAGAGAAAGCTCTAAAGGGGAGGGAGTGGGCCTCCAGGAGCAGGGCTGGTCCACCTGCATTGTTTCATGTTTTTCTGTCATCAGGTCACTTATTAACTACTGAGTGAACTCCTGAATGTGTCATTGCATCTTGTGACCACCAGAGGGCAACATTCTACTGTACTAGTCTACTGAGAGACTGGACTAAGCATTTCAGCTACTATTAAAACTGTGTTTCTGCCTGTCATGTATTTCTGTGTGAGCAATAAATCTATAAACTAATGCTGATGCAAACACACATCTTCGTCATTTTTTGTACATTCACTGCAAATGCAGAGCTATTGAAAGTTTAGGGGTGTTTTTTGAGCTGAGCCTTCTTAGTCAGCCTCATTGTTATTCAAGTCTGAATGGTGTACCGCATTCGTCCCTGTTCCTTTCACTCTAGATGTGGTTTGGGAGGTTCGCAAGACTACAAAACCAAGCCATGCAGTGTAATTGTGTGTTTTACCCAAAATTAAACCTACTGCATTCTAGGCCTGTGACATTTTCTTGCGTCGTTTCCTTTTTCTGGCCACCAGAGGGCAGCAGATCGCTGCATCACAGCTCGCTAGGATGCCTGGAATCCTCGACTGCATGTTATATTAATATGCAAATATGACTAAGTAATAATCAGTACTGTGCCAAACTCTTGATCCACCACTTATTTTTGCATATTTTGCTTCCAGAGATCCAGACTTTCTTGTATTTTTAATGTGGTCTTGAGGAACAGTTCTCCAGGCTTCCTGA
>JBBIGA010000001.1:37265166-37276321 GCA_037576975.1 Alestes dentex | reverse complement strand
ATGGTCGGGTTGGTACACAGTTAGTGATCCTGTTCCACTACGGTTCTACTCCACATTATGGCAAGAACTACTTAACTGAGTAAAAAGAAACAACAGTCCATCATTACCTCATTACAAAACATATTCTGGTTTATTTTACTCTTTTTTTGTTTACTGCATAATTCCATGCGTTCCTTCATCATTTTCTTTGTTTTCAATATGAATCTACAATGTAGAAAATAATAAAAACAAAGAAAAACGTTGAATGAGAAGGTGTGTCCAAACTTTGGACTGGTAGTGTACATCTATTATGAGCAAAAATTGTAAGTCACCTTGGATGAAAGGACATGCCAAATGATTGAAATGTAAAGTACATTTCTGGTCAAACTTAAATCCTCAGAGATGTGGAGAGAAAAGAAAACTTCAGCTACTTTTTGTTGAATATTCCTTGTTTTTTCGACTCAAAAAACAAGGAATATTCTGTGATATAAACCAGTTCTGAAAATCCCAAGTGCCTCAAATCAGTTCCTCTACTTTTCTTTGTTAATTCAGTGAAATGCTTTTGCATTGCTAGTTAGCACAAACCAAACCAAATTCTAACCAAAATGATATAGTGATCTCTGTTCAGATTGAATGACCTCGGTTCTGATAGATTCCCTTCTAATGCACATCATTCGAAAAGCAATTCAGGCTGAAATGTGGTTGTGTAAATTAAGTGGTGATATGCAAAAATGACAAGTGGCTGTGGATAAAAGTGCCTGCCTAATGATGTCAGTTCAAACTGAAATCCTCAGGGACGTGGAGAAAAAAGAAAACTTCAGACACTTATTTTAGCATATTGTGTGATATGAACCTGTTCGGAAAATTATGCTGAGTAAAGGGTTTGGGTCAGAAGATGGTTCAAAGTTTGCTTTACTTTTCTTTGTTAATTGAATGGGACGGTTTTATATCGCTAGCTATCACAAATCCTCTGGCCTTGGTTATATATTCTGCCTCGGTAAATGATTCTATCTGATTTTGTTCCGCTTAAGTAAGTCACTTCATTCTCTCTGCAGGTCAGGCAGACCCACATTCTTCACTGCAGTTTTCAACACATTCAGCCCCTCCATCAAACAGGCGTGGATCAGTAACCTGCAGATGGCCAAGCTGGCCCTGGGTATGTGTCCTGTCCTCCTCTTCTCAGTTTCCTGTCTTTGTCTGTGCAGGGTCCAGGTCCAATTCCTCATCCTCCGATTCCTTTATGAGAAGTCCACACAGCTGCACTCCTGAGTACTTCTGGCCAGTGCTGCATGGTGTGAAGACAATAAACTGAGTTTTTACCTGGCGCTGTACCATCAGTACTTTAACAGTGATGTAATGGTAGTTTCACTGAAAGACTAGGCCTTCAGTCCAGGCTGGTCAAAAACTGATTACCAGTGCAGACCACCATTTAGTTTTCTGAGTGAAAGTCTGGTGTTGTATGCCATCAAGAAACAAGTCAGGTACAGTACTGTTTAAAAGTCCTCAGCTTTGAACCACCTTCTCTCCCTTCACGTTAGGCTTTAGACATAAACATTGCTGGGCAAGGCGCAGGCATGTAAAGACAGACATGCAGAAAGCAAAGGGACAACTGACATAATTAGAGAATCTTTGTGAATATCTACAGTATTGTGCAGAACCACACTCTAAAAAAAACCATTTTATTCCTGTCAGACTTGTCTTTGGCATACTGAGGAGATTAAGTGAAAGAAATGAGAACAAATTTCACTGTGACAGGCTGCAAAGTGCCTAAAGATACAAGGAGCCTAGATAAAGGAGATCCAGCCACTCAGCATTCAGCACCACCAGTATACTGATCACCGCCTGATCATCTGGAATCATCTGCTCCTGGTTCTTCACTGGTTCAGGACTTAAATGATTATGTTGGTAGGACGGGATCTTCTGTCCACCTGAAAGCCTGACCAGTGGGGGAGGTAACTTGCACGTAGATGCCGTGAAGAAAGATCCTGGTTGGATAATCTTCCTCTTCGAGATTTTGTTTTGTTTTTAGTCATCTTGAGGACTCCAAGCGTTCCTCTCTGCCTTGTATCTGTTATAAAAGGGCGTGTCCCTTCCACGGTTTCCCTTCTGCTTCTAGCTTGTCTTGTCATCTTAGCCCTGCCCCCTCGTCATCTGTATCACAAACGGAGAGACGTGACGCATGTTTTAAAAAAAAAAACACAAAACACAGGGTGACCATTAGACCAAACTCAGAAGACAAACCGAACAAATGAGACTCAAGACCAGGAAAACCTCCCCTAATAAGAAGCCAGGACAGGGAAACTGTGCCTCAGAGTTTAGAAATATAAGTACTTCAGTTGTAATTTTCATTTGTAAAACTTTTCTCCACTTTTCACCACCTTCTAATATCCACAAGCTATTAAGTTCTCACTTAGATTTCTGATTTACTTTGGACTGGATTCAAACCTTAAAGCGAAGCTAAAAAATCAGATCACATGGTTTTATTTATTTATTTATTTATTTATTTTTTCGGAAAAACAAGGCCCAGCTGAGTATGCCGGACTGAGCAATAAACTGCTCTGTTTCACCACACTTTTTTTTGCAGAATTTTTCATCAGATTTGGGATTTACTTTGGATTGGATTCAATCCTCAAAGCGGGAGTTGGAATAGGGCGATTTCAGGGCTTAATCCAATCCAGAAGTCAAAATCTGATCACAGGGCTTTTTGAAACACTAGGCGCCGTCAATTGTGCCAGACTTTCGACTCCCTGCTGGCGGTTTGTCAGGCATTAGTCTTACTTATCTCTTATTTATCTGTGTGGTTTTGCGCTGTCCAGCTGCCTTAAAATGAAAATGTTTTCATACTTGCCCTAGTGATTGTCAGAAAATAAATCTTTTGGAACCACTACGTATTATAGAGGACAGATTTGGCTTAGAGGCAAAAGAGCCAATAGAAGCTATTTTTAGACTCTCCGGAAAGTGCATTTCGATGAATTGAATGAAGCAAAAGCAGGAAATTTCATTCAAAATGCTTTTCTCTCCACATATCAGTGACTGATGAGATAAATGTCTCAGTATGATTTCCTTTTAACAGAGTAATGCAGTAAATAGCAAGTACTTAGTAACTGGTCTGAGGCCTTCTCCTATACAGCCATGGAAAAAATAAGAGACTGCATGATTTTTTTTTTCTGGTTTTTGCGTTTGTAATGTGTGGGAATGTGTCCGTATAAAATGTGCAGGTCACTATGGTTTTATACTCTATTGACCACACTTGATTCAAAATTCCAACCAAAAATGTTTGGAGAAAATGTAAAAATAATACATAGAAATAATTTATTATACCTTGGAAATGTTAAACTACACTCTTACATTACTTTACAATTGCAATGAAAACAGTGATGTTAAGAGCGGAGTGTGTGTGTGTGACTCAGTTTCATCCATCAGAAACTGAATCAGGAGTGAAGCTGCTGGAATACAGACCATAGAAAAGCTGCTCTACACACACTACTGCACTCACAACACACACACACACACACTCTGTACAGAAAGTAAACATAAAAAAGGGAAAAGTGGTCTCTTATTTTTCCCATGGCTGTATGTTTCCTCATGTGTCTGTTGAGTTTACAGCCTTTTTTTAGTGCAAGTGCTGTATGTGGACATTTGTTTGATCTTTTAATAACTGCTTGTGTGCTTAATAGTTGTTATTATGTGTTTGTTTGTGTGTGACAGAGGAGGATAATGTGCAGGGATGGTTCTTTGCTGAAGATGACAGTAATCAGATAAAGAAACAGAAGCACCCTCTCCTCCTGAAGCACATGCCTGTGGTGATGTCCAGACTACAGGAGTTTAAAGTGAGTCTGACTGCACTTTCCAGGAAGCTTAATATAGCTCAGTGTTATTACACACAGCTGTAACAGCAGCTGGGTAAATATTAGCAGTCTCTAACACTAGTATCTAAGTCTCTGTAGGTAATATTAGGATATATCTGTGACATTACAGTAAATAAAAGTACTTATCAGTAGATCTATGCCACGGCATGACCAATATGCAAATTTAAGGTGCTGATAAATCCTGCTTTCAGTTTGCTAAATAATATCTGATGTACAATAATATTGACCTGTATAATTTTATATTTATATTTTATATTTTCATTTTATGTTCCAGTAGATTTTAGTAAATTGCGATGTTACCACTTGTCAGTTATCACACAAACTCGCACTCACATGTGGGGGTGGAGCTACCCATCATTTTTTGTCGTTCTCATTTCTGCAATTTTTTTTTCCTCTTCGTAAGAGGTTTTTGCGTTATGACATTTTTGTGTTGACATGTTATTTTCTTTTTAATTTCTCTTGTGCTTATGAAGGCTTTGTTTATGTAATGTTTTGAACTGGGTGGGTGTATATAGGGGGTGGTGGGGGTTGTGGCTCAGTGGGTAGGATACTTGCCTCTGGACCAAGAGGACATGGGTTCGAATCCCACCTCCAGCAGACCACCACTTGGTTCCTGAGCAAGACCCTCAACCCCAAGTTGCTCCAGGGAGACTGCCCCCTGTAGTTAGTGAATGGAAGTCGCTTTGGATAAAAGCATCTGATAAATGCTGTAAATGTAAAAGCAAAATGTGTACAATATGTTATATAAATATAGAAGAATATAGAAACACACAATCCTGTTTCTACTTCGGGGTAGTATGAAATTGTTCATCATGTGATTGTGTGTGTGTGTGTGTGTGTGTGTTTTTCAGGTGGAGTGTGCAGTTCATAACCCAGAGCCCCACATTAACAGTGAAAGCACAGCGGACATGCCGGCAGTGGGTCACGGGTGTGTCTGGGTAAGGGACCGTGTTCATGTATTCATGTTCTTCTGTCTCATGGAAAATCATCTGAAGCAATAACTTTTTTAGTAGGAGACACAAAATAAGATTTATGTTCAAAATAGGGTAAATTTGTAAAAATATCAAAAGTCTTTACTGATGACACATCTGTACTGATCACCACAAAAAAACATAAGTGACTTTCACATGTAAGTACATTGTAATTTTACTTACAACACAGATTTTTTCTGTTTTTGAACAACACAGAAATTCAGACCAAAAAAATATGAACTTTTAATTAACTTTGTATAAATTAGCTTTGTTTTCCCAAGCACAGCTAGAGCCGAATTAAAGACTGAAGTGCCTTTGTTTAAACATGAAAACACTGTTGCCTTTACTGTTTAGACTTAATCAGTGACCAAGAAACCTAATATCTTCTGACATCTCCAACTTTCAAGAGCCCACACACCTTTTGAAGGCTCTTAATCTGTCAGTACACGATAATTCCTGCTGCTTAGAGTAATGAACCTGTTCAGCCTGGATTACCTGGGATTCAAATGAAGAGAAATCCCAGCATAAAGTGGAACATTTTCATAATCTAACCTTGAACACTTAAGCTCAGTACTGGATCTGCTAATAACTGGGGGAGGAACTGCATCCAAGCAGCCACAGTGTGTGTAATAGTCACACATCACCTAAGACAACCTGTCCCTTGCTGAAGGACAAATTCTGAATGCATAATTCAGTGACACACCATTAGAGTGTGACTCCATTAGCAGCTCTGATTCTCTGTTTACTTTGAGACGGTCATAAAAGACACTCATCTCTGCCACCGTTCACAGCTTTTAGTGCATTTCGCTCGGAGGGTTCACGGCGTATTACACTCGCCTGTAACTCAGGCTTTCTGCACACATACTTCACTTTTAAATGCATGTTTATGGAGATTTGCAGTCCAAGGCAGCTTCTGAAGTGCAACTCAAGACTAAAATGGATGGTGGTTGCAGTCAGTGGCTTGTCACTGCAAGATGCTGTCATGATTGCAGAAGCCTCCCTCTTCACATTTATCCACTGATCACATACAGGTTGATTCACACAGTCATCAGTAGACAATTCAGTTATCAAAAGTTATTTGCTACAAAACTAGAACTTCTCCAGACTAGCAATCTGACAAAACATCGCACCCACATCCCTTATAGATTAAGATGTTGGGACCAAGTAGATTCTCCACAACGTTAGGTTTAAGTTTAGGAGTATAATCTAGGTTAGGGTTTGGAATAAATATAGAGTTTGAGTTAAAGTTAAGGTTAGACACAGTGGTTAAGGTTCAAGGTCGGTTGATTTCAAAAGATGAAATGAATTAAGCATGGAGTTAAGCATCCATAGAATATGTACGGTGGACCATACAAGACTTTGTCTAATCTGATGTTTTAGACCATTAAAAGCTCCACTATGTAAATCGTTTTGTACTGTAAGAATAGAAACTTTTTGGTGTGTTTACAAATGTCTATTTTATGAGATGATGTTGTTTAGATAAGATAAGATGACCCTTTACTGGGTGGGAAATTTGCATTGTTACAACTGCAAAGTGGACAAAACAAGAAAGCAGCATAACCTATAGAAATAAAAACTATCCAGCATAACAATATAAAAAAAAAAACTTTACAGTGCACTGTGGCCTAGTGGGTAGAACACTTGCCTCTGGAACAAGAGGTCATGGGTTCGAATCCTACCTTCAGCAAACCGCCACTGGGTTCCTGAGCAAGACCCTTAACACCAAGTTGCTCCAGGAAGACTGCCCCTCTGTAGTTAGAGAATGGAAGTCGCTTTGGATAAAAGCCGTAAATGTAAAAGTAAAATGTATACAAGATGTTATATAAATATAGAAATTTGTGTGTATGTTTGTGAATATGTATTGTGCTCAGGTGGCCAGCTGCACCAATCAGATGGGCCAGATTGCCATCGTGGCCATGCAGAACTCCAGCCCGAAGGTGACGGAGTGTTTCAACGTGGAGTCGCGCATCCTCTGCATGACCTACGTGCCCTTGGACGAGCCCCTGGAGGATGGCGAGGGAAACCCTGAGCACAAAGCCCAGCCCAGGGCCGTTTACACACCCACAGTGTGTGTGGGGATGGAGGAAGGAAGGTAAGGCTTCAACCCCAGGGTCCGGAATCCAGCCAGCATGGCTTCAGTGTCGCAGACTGGTATTAATTCATGATTCGACCCGCAGGAAAAGCTACGAATACTTGAGGCTGGTGGTGCAAATAGTTATGGTTTGGCTGCCATAACGTCATTATCTTTAGTAATGCAAACCAGATGAACCTACATACATAAAAATGTATTGTAAAAGTGGACTTTTATGTCAAATGAAACATTAGCACAATAAAATTGAAAAATATTTATTTAATGATGTTTAAAGGGGGAGTTTGATGAATCTGTGCATAAACATAAAAGAAACTGGGCTGTTAGGCGTTCATGTGGGAGGAATAAGAACTCCTCTTGTTCGCTGTGGGAGGCTTAGTTGTGACATCGCATTACATGTGGAGGCTGTGCTTGAGCCTGGCTAGCTCTTAAAAAGTGTGATATTACAGCCACACTGGAGAAATCTGGGAAAATTTCTGTGTAATTACTAACAAAAGCTAACATTGTAAGTGAATATGACAGTGTAGACGACTGTAATCATGGTTTACTTAAACCTGTTTAATTACATTAAAATTTCCGTATTACCTTTAACACCACTTCAGTTTTTGACCCATTCTCCCTTTTATACTCCGAATAAATGACTGTTACAGAATTTGTATCAAATCTAGCCTGAAATATGACTCTTTAATATAAATATAATAAGTGGCTACGTTTGCTTCTTAGCCTCGTGTTCTCCGATTCGTCAATGTTGTCATTGCCATTATTATCAAACTCAGTTCAGTTTAGTTGCGCTTGTCGTTGGGTCAAATGTATGGGTACGCTGGCCTCGTGTCAAAAGTTTAGATAGACCTCTAAACTCTTTGCGCACAACTCTCTGCTGCTAGAATACAGTACCTGCCAAAATACTGTATATACTTGATTATACATTATCCTCACTGTAGCTGTTGTTAGTTGCACTGAATGTTGTCTTGTCTCGTCCAGTTGTATTGTTGCTCTTGTGGGGGTTTTTTTTCTAGCTCTTTTGTCCTGTCTGCACTTGTGGTCTTGTGGTGTTCAGTTCTGTTCTGCTCTGGTGTTGCACCATGGTCCTGGAGGCACGTTGTTTCGTTTCACTGTGTACTGTGTGTGTATGCTAGAAATGACGATAAAACCTACTTGACTTGACTTTTGATGGACAGTGTACGAGCAGTGGAGCAGTGGCACATCTGTCTGTGGTAGTTTTTCAGTAGTTTGAGAATGATATTCCACTTTTATAGTCCAGTTATAGCCCAAAGTAGTATAGTGCAATCAGTAATTGTACATGCTTACCAGTCTGAATCCTGTTGACTGATCTTACACTCCCATTAGGAGAAATTTAGCATCACATTCAATGAAGGCAGCATTGCACTTATTTTTAATGATTTTATGATAATTTTTTAAAATTTTCTTTTAGTAATTGAAAATTTACAAGCCGTGATTACATTTTAACCTTGCTGAATGTGGTCATTTAGGCATCACAGTTAACAAAAATAGGGGAAATTTAAAGCCATTTTTCCTCAGTGTGTCTTTCTGCTAGAAAAGTTAACGTTAGAATAAATGAAAACAAACAAGAAAGCAGTAAAACGTATCAAGATTTGTTTTATTTGTAATTCTGTGAGCTGGTGAAGAGAACATGGGTCCAGTTCCATACTTCTTGGATGAAATCAGTAGCTCCTGATTTAATTTAATGAAGGACTGATTGAGTCAAACCAGGTTTCTAATTAAACTGCAACAATACTGAATTATTTTCGTTTTATTTAGTATATTTAGTAATATTCATGTGAAAAAACACTCACCTAACACTCACCTGCTAGACAGTTTTGAAATATTTCTTTCACAGGTGCTGAAGGCTTTTCACAGTAATGTAAGTGAAACTTTTACATGTTGTAGTAAGATGCATATGACGGTATGTATTCTGTCTCGGTTCCGCAGTATCTCTGTATATAAGAGCAGCCAGCGCTCAAAGAAGATTCGCCTGCAGCACTTCTTCTCTCCAGACAAGGCCACGGTCACGTGTCTGACCTACAGGAGCCCCTGTCTGTACGCTGGTTTGGTCAGCGGCTCCCTCGCAGTCTACTCCAGATCCGCAGGTAAGACTCAGATCTTCCACCAAGGACCCTCAGTGAACTCTGTTTAAGGTCAGACAGTTCAGTCCCAGTCTGGCTCAATCAATAAATAAGTCAGTCAATAATGTTTTTGTTGTCCTACCACGTTGTTTTTTAGGGATGAAAAAAAATCACATGAAAAAAGCACTGAAAAACACAAAGTCTGAAATGGGAATGAAACTATAGTCCACTTGCTTTGTTGGTCTTCAGTTACTGATGATCAGTGAGCTCTTGAGTTTCTGGAAGGTCTTAAAGTAGTTTCAGAATGTGAAGTTTTAGCTTTTAATCTTCTGCTCCAAGAAGAAGTACTCTTCCTTTATCTCCTACCTCTTTTCCCTTTTCTTCATCACTTTTTTTTTTATTCCTCCTCCAACTCCCTACCTTCTCCCTCTCTCTCCGTCTCCCCTCACTGCACTTCAGCTCTCTCAGAGGAGCTCCTAATCCGGTCCCCGTGACCTATATTTTCAGCTAAAGAGAAGTGCAGGGAAGGGAGGAGTGAGTGCAAGGGAAGAAAAGAGCAAAAGACATAGAGGCAGACTGAATCTGTCACGAATTTGGACATTTTTATTTCTCCTAAACCCCCAGGCTGGTTTCTGGTGCTACAGCAGCAGAGGCTTTTGATCAGCAACAATAAAAACGATCCCTCTGCGTGTAGACGCACCGCTGGTCCTGATGCAGATGACATGCTGTAATACCAACTAACTGATTATCAGTCTGTTTCAATGCAAAAGTTTAGAAAATCAGTCATTTGTATTTGACTTTTGTTTTAGACTTTATATTGTTCTTGTCTCTGTGTATCTGTGCAGTCGTTGCATAAGCAGTTGCCTCTGGGATCAGTAAAATGTTCTTGTTCTGATTCAGACATTTGATACTAAAATTTCTGGTGCGACATGTAGACTCACTGCTGGACCTGATGCAGATGACCTAAAGCATTGTCACCAACACAGCAAAAAGGTACAGGGTTCGATTCCCAGCCAGGACAGCAAAGCATCCATTCTGTGTGGAGTCTGTATGTTCTTCCTGTGTCTGGTTGGGTTCCTGCCTGGTTCTCCAGTTTCCTCCCACAGTCCTAAGACATATCAGGTGAATTGCAGATGATAAACTGCCCCTAGTTGTGATAGGGTAGGTTTGCCCTGTGATGGACTGGCAACCTATCCAGAGTGTTTCTTTCGTCCTGTGAGTGGCGGGACAGGCTCCAGCAAACCCCACAACCCTGTGCTAAGACTAAGCTGTTCAGATAACGTGGGGACGGATGGATAAAACAAAATGTTAAACTGATCCAATTTTAAAAAAAAACCCTACTTTATATCTGTTATTTGAGATTGTTACAGAATCATTTAGAAATTATTCATTAAAAGTTATATGTGGTTTGTATGAATTTTTAAAATTCTGGTGTAAATGCTGGTCAGATAAAATTAATTAATAATCAGAATAAGTGATCATTACAAGTTTATTCCTTAATAATGAATAAACTTTCATTTCTTGCTTTTCTTGCCTTTTGTCTTACCTTTGGTGGGTTATTACCTTATCAGTTTTCATATTAGTAGTATTATGTTGTCCTGGAAGAGGTGCTCAGATTGGATCAGATTGCGGTACAGCTTCTGGTGACCTTAGTTACCGAAACAGATCTCGAGAACAGCCTCGAATGTCCTTTTTCAAGGGGCTTTCAGCTATGGAGGAAAACTGACAGTGACAGAATGTTTTCCTTTTCTCTCTTGCTCACTCTTTCCATGAGTCTTCTCTTTCTGGAGCGCTCTGAAATGTTCCGCTCCTCTTGCCGGCGACTGGATTATTGTGCAGCCTGGCGGTTGGATTATTAGGTGTTTTTGTCCCTAATAGGGTCAACTGAATTGGTTTTAACACATTTGATGGAAATGCCATCTAGGGATCGCTGGTGCTGGCTGTGTGCCAAAACATACTTGGGCAAGCGGCTGTGACTTAGTGAAGTTTACAGTACGCTAATAAAACTTTTTAGTTCAGCTTTTTCGCAGGGATTTCTCAGGGATTTGAAAGTGAAAACAAATTTTATGTGGATTACAAGGCGCAAAGTGAGTGAGTGAGTGAGTGAGTGAGTGAGTGAGTGAGTGAGTGAGTGAGTGAGTGAGTGAGTGAGTGAGTGAGTGA
>JBBIGA010000001.1:37227180-37245921 GCA_037576975.1 Alestes dentex | reverse complement strand
TATACATTTTGCCTACCCCATGTATGCACTATTTATGTCTCTTTTCATCCAAAAGACTGCATATTGCTGTGGCAAACACACACTGCAGCTGAATCTATTCTTGCCTACCAAGGATGTCACGACTCAGTCGTGTACCTGGTCGCTGATACAGAGCAACAAGCAGAAGAGGGGAGGGCAATGAAGTTAGATATGTTTGTTTCAAAAAGGGTTAGACATTTCAGTTTAACTTTCATATTCACAGTTTTAATGAGTTATTAAAATGATCAAAAACATTAATATTATGATCAGAAGATCGATCCTCAGCAATACCACAGCCGTCCATAGCCAGGGGTCCACTTGACAGGGGTCTCTTTCTATGGCAGTCCTCCCTCTCACCCATCACTGATCATAATGCTAGCCAGCGCAGGCCTCTGCTACCATAACAGAATTAGCCATTAGTGTTCTCCTGCAAGCATATTGAGCTGTCCAGTGATGTGGCGTTTGTGTCAGTTTGAAGAGATGCAGAAGCCTGAGGTAGTCTTCACCCTCCCAGTATTTTGAGTCCTGGCTGGATGTGGACATGACTAAATTTGCAGCAACATTATCCAAAATTAAACTGAGGACTAAGACATGTTCCAGCACTGCTCTATTTCTCTGAGCAAAACAATTATCTTATAAAATATCCTTGTTTACTGGGGTTTTTTTCTTTTCATGACTATTTCAAAATTCAAATTCTGACTCATCTTTAGTCTGGAACCACAACTCTGGAAGGCCATGAAGAATATTCCATTTTATTCGGATCATTTCAGTCTATTCAAGTTTTGCTTGATTGTGTTGTTTCAGGCTTTTGATGTTCTGAGGATCTTTGGAGGTTATGTGGTAGAGCAGGTAAATTTGCGAGGGACTTCAGGAAGTGTAGAGGCTGCTTTGAGGGCAACTTTTCAAATATTTCTGATCATGTTTGATGGTTTGTGTATGAATGTGAAGGCGACGGTACCACAGCCACTTTTGTTTTTGTTGTTTTGTTGTGGTTTGTAATTCAACATCATGTGTGGTCTACATCTGCTTCTTTGTCATCGTACAGGACTGTTTTCCAGAAGGGCCGACTGTCTTTCTCTCCAAGTGACCTAGTTCCCTTTTTCTGACATTCATTTTTCCGTACAAAAGATTTGGGAGGAAAAAGCACTTAGCTGTCCAGCTTGGAATGGACACCGGCATGAATCATATCATATAAAAGAACAGCAGCTGTTGTCATTTACAACTTGCATTGTCGTCGATGAGCATAAAAGCAAGATAAATCCTGTGAATATAAAAATCCATGGATCCTGAATAAAAGGCCTTTGGGTTCCGTGGCAGTATAGGCTTGTTTTGACATCTTTGAGTGGCTTTTCTTTTTCTGCTTTAACTTCTATAACCCTTAGCTTAACCGTTCAGATGATAATCTTATTTTTTAGCTACCGTTACTTTTTTGGCAACGTCAGTGAACTTCAGCACGTAGTTAAGCTAGTAAGGAATGGAAACGTTGACCGTTGGTGTTTAAAGGGGTTGTATGCAAAGTCTGCTTGTGAATGGTGTAACGCACAAGGTACTTTAGACTTTAGTTTAATTCCCCAATATTCCTGCAGTGTTATTATAACTGATAATACATAACCTCCAACCTGTGGGTCTGTTGGGAATGCTAGGTCAGCAAACATGTTTATTTTGCCTGTGTGGTTTTCTTTGCTTGAGCAATGTTCCCGTGGTCAAACCAACGATGTGTGATGCTGCAAGACGTGAGCCAACTTTCTCCTAATGAGCGAGCGAACACAGTGGAACTGCTTGTCCTCTGATTCATGCTGTTAACCGTCTCTGTCTTGCACAACAAACTGGCCGTTAGGTGGCTGGTTTGTGGTTAAGGAAGCACGGGGGCTGTGGACGGTCCGAGCCATAAAGTGGGCAGGGTTTGTAGGATTTGTTTAGAACATTTGATCTGATGGCTATCATTGACTTCCAGAGCTGGCTGCACTATAGTTTGCACTTGGACGGTTTTGCAAGCCGTGCTCACGTTGCTGCATTTAAAGAAGTGAAATATTTCCTAATGTATTGCACATACAGTCAGTTTGCAAATACCTGCCAGCACCTCAAACTTTGGCCCCATCCACTTATCTCAATGCATTTGGGTTCAGAGTGTGGAGCCATTTGTGTAACCTTGAGGGGCAGAGCACTTTCAGCGCTCTTCCTTTATTTCCCCTCCGTTGAATATGAGAACGCCGAGCCTCCCTTTCTCTCCACACAGCAAATCGTGTACAGTTTCCCTGGAAACCAACCGCCCTTCGCCATAGTAACTTACCCACACATGCTCTAGAGCCAGCTTCCTCCCACACGGCCTGCTTTGAGTGGCCATCGCTGCTATTTTACACAGATCACACTTCATACCCTGTAGCCAGCGCTGACGCTCTTCCCCAAATGTCACACGCATTCCAAAAGGAAGAAGTAGCGTCTCAGACCCGATTTTCTGGACACACATCGAGCAGAGGCTTGGACTGCAAATGGCTGGAAATGTATTTGGAGTCCAGAGGAGCATTTCATAGCTTCAGAAAGCCCTTAAAGTGCTCGAGGAGATTTAAAAATATATATTTTACGCACTTTCTCTTCAAGGAAGGCCAAGGAGCATTTGCTTTTTTAGCTTTCCACTGAAGCTACAAGGCTACAAGTGGCCAGAATAATAAAGGCGTTTAATCCACTAATTACCAGTGTGCACTTAGCAGCGCGCCAAGGCAAGTGTGTGATGATTTAGACAGCCGGTTTACACAGTCCAGCAAAACTTCAGATACCAAACACCTTCGCATTTGTTTTAAAGGGAAGTGTGCATTCAGTTTTTCACTGATGTGTTGCGTAAACCATGTGCTTTTCAAAGACACAAGAAGTTAAAAGGTGTGTTTTTTTTTCCTCTCTCTCCAGGTCACCAGAGGGTCTCTGTGAGCAGTCTGCTGGTGTGCCATGGTTTGCTGCTAGTGGGGACAAATCTTGGAGTCACAGTGGCTCTGTCTGTGCCCAGACTGCAGGGGATCCCCAAGGTTACCGGTGGGTTTAAACCTCTGGAGCAAACTTTCACTTTAAACAGGATTATGAGATTAACTTCACACTGACTGTGTAATTCACCCTCAGTCCGTATCTGGAATACAGCCTTTTGGAGAGCATGACAACAGTTCTTTTGTTATCAGAATCAGAAAACATCACTGACCCAAGAGGAAGCTGCTTATGTTAGGACTGCACAGACACACAGTTACAAGAACAATATAAAATATAGAGTCTAAAATAAATCCAATAAAAAATTTTTGAAATACGCTATGCTATATACACAAATTCTGGCGTATTAATACCATAGGTAAGTGATTTGTGTTACTGTTAAGCGAATTACTAGTAACACCAATGGTGGTTAGGAATCCATTATTGTACAAAAATGGAGATAAGGAGTACATTAGTAATATTGACAAAAGTAGTGATATATCAGATGGTGTGACTAATGCACATAATAATAATGATTTAGCACCCGATAAGAAAACTGCACATATTTAACATGGTAGACGATTGCACATAATAAGATAATATTGCACAAAATGATGATTTTTAAACCCAATAAGGAACTGCACAACAAAATGGTGCCGGGTTATTGTACAGATTATTGTGTGGGTGTGTGACAGGGTGAGGAGTTGCAGAGTCTGATGAAGGCGGGAAGGAAGGATTTTCTGTGGCGGGTTTATTTCTAGCCCATTATTTCTATGCAAAGAAATGTCACATTGGAAACATGACATCATGACGTCATTACACCTTTCCATCTTGTTCCTTCTGAACGGGTGTTTAACCTTAAATGCTGAATGGGTTAATTTGTTCATGCATATCCTGTAATTATTCAGTGTGGCCCAGGCCAGACCAGCCAGGTTATTTTAAAGACCCGGGCTTCCTCTCTAATAGAGATACTGTATCTAAATTGCACTAAAGACTGCAAGATACATTTGGTGGCTGAAGGCCTATGGCTACTCCCTGGTGATTTCTGCTGAAACTGGGTAATTTCACACTCCCAGCACATGAATCAGACTCTAATTAGAACCTGGGGGCCTCCGGATACTGCTGTCCGGGGCAGAGACGGAAATTGAGCACACCCGAGATTTAGATAAACCACTACTGTCTGAGCCAAGATGACTGCAAAGAGTTTGTCGCAGTGCCTGTACGCTCATTCTCTTTGAAACGAAACCTGAACTTTAGCTACGTTTATGCTGTAAACAGTATAGGAGACAAATAAACTTGCTTTCAGAGTTTAAACAAAAAAGTTCTGTCAAGTTCTGTCATGTCAAACGGCTGGATTTAATTGTTTGGTCCAAAAAATCTTAGTGTGGAAGGGAGAATGTGAGAGAGGAGTGTTAATAGAACTGACTAGAGGTCACCTTTAAATTATAAATCAACCTTTTGGTTATTTGACAGTCTAGGTGCAGTCTTGCGTTCACGTCTTTAACAGAGAGGTGTGTTTATTGTGCTGAACACATCAGGTATAATTATAAAGCATAAGGCGCTCCTTGCCTCTGTAATTATAGCAGAAGGCATTACTTGGCTTTTCTCTGTCTCAGCACAGAGCAGGTTCACTTTTAACCCTTAGAAAAAGCAGCTATAATAACCGCATGGGTGGTGCTGTCTTAATCTCTTAGCAAAAATGTCATTCTGTCGCAAGCGAGAAATCAAAGTCAGCATCACATTTGTTTTTGTATGTAGGAGGTATTTTATTACCATATGAATTTGGAGGCTTTTTTTGTTCTGTTCAAACAGAGTGAAGTCAAAAATGGAAGTAGTTGTATATATTTCAGGAACTGCACTGTAATTTAGTAATTTAGTAATACTTTATGTTGCACGGTGGTCCACGGAGAATCATCTCTTCACGCCGTGTACGTGTTCACAGCTGCTGATGACAATAAAGTAACCTTGAACCTCTGACCTTGAACCTCGAGTAGGTGACCAGTAATGCGGAACATTAGGTGATTATGTATTAAATGTATAACAAATGACCATAACAACATCAGGGTTAACACTGCATTTGTCCCTCTCTCCACCTACAATGTAATGTTGTTTTAAGCTCTTGGAAATAAAAGACGAAATTCTGTCCCAAGCCAGAAATCAAAGTCAACATCACATTTGTGTTTGTATGCATTTTATTACAGTATAAAAATACAGTTGTGAGCAATCTTGACTTGCATAAATACATTTTTTCCTAGTTTTTGTTGTGTTCGGACAATTGAAGACTTGAATATAATTCCGTTGGTAATCAGTTATGCTGAACAATACGTAAGTATGTATTAGTTGTATAACAGATGACCATAATGACTCTGGTCCTCAGAGGGTTAACACTGTGTTTGTCGCTCTCCCCACAGGACGAGGCATGGTGTCCTTCCACGCTCATCACGGCCCGGTTAAGTTCCTGACCGCAGCCGTGCCTGTGTGTAACCTGCCGCAGGCCACTGCAGCTCCGGCCGCTGCCCACTCGTCCAGCCTCTGTGGTTCTCCAGAGGAGGAGAGGCCAGGCTCTGCTCCAGCCACTCCCAGCGACAGAGGCGTGTGGCTGGGAGACAGCAGCAGAAGCTCCCCCGGCCCCTGCCCTGCTCCCGGCCCTGGTCCAGTCCTCCAGGACTCCCTCTCCTCCTCTTGCGGCTCGCTGGCACCATCCCACAGCTCCCTGGAGCACGGCCCGGAGGACGGGGCCATCTACGACCTGCTGAACGACCCTGCCCAGTCCCAGAAAGCCAAACGGGCTCAGCGGGTAGATGTGAGCTCCCTGCTGGTGGTCTCTGGGGGGCTCGGTCACCGCCGGGTCAACAGAAAGACCAAACAGTCACGGCACGAGGAGAGCATGTCCACCATCATGGTGTGGCAGATCCCCATACTCAGTGTATGAAAATGGAAATGGAGACCGGTATAATACGGAAGGGTGAGTGAGAGGATACAGTTAATCAAGTCAAGTCCAGTCCAGTAGGTTTATTTCAAACATGTACACACAGGACACAGTGAAATGAAAGAACGTTCCTCCAGGACCGCACCAGGCCCAGCACAAGAACAGAAACACAAGTGCAAACAGGATGAAAGAGAGTGCAAAAAATCATGAGAGAAACAAAACAACCGGCCAAGATGACGTTTAGTACAGTCGACAGCATCTACCATACTAGACTGAACGAATACTGTGTTATGACAGTATAATGAAAAGTAATGTTGTGTTTGTAGCTTTGTCTTTTAGAGGAGATGTTTAGGGTGAATTTTCCTAACAGACGTATCTAAAAGCCAGTTATGCTTTTCATTGTGGGATATTTCTGAAAAAAGTAATGATTACAGGTTCTTTATAAAGTATATAGTATCACTTTAATGAGCGTTTTGGTAAGAAGTATATCGTATTTAAATTTTATGTGTAAATGCTGTAAACATCTCGAAAAGCTAAAGACATTTTGGTGGTTTTGAATAATTGAAACCTCCTAAAGATAGAGTTTCCACATACTATCCATAGATGTATTTATCCAGTATTGAGCCAGACACCATTAACCTGTAAATAAATACCCTTGTATATAAATACACTGTCAAGTTCAGCACATCTTTTTTATTTATTTATTTTATTTTTCTTCTTTCTCCAGGATGGCATTACATGGTGCGGGGCTGATCCCTGCCTGTGCATTTCTGAGGCATTTTCCTCCTCTGTGCGCATGCACGGAAGCGACAGATTCATCGCGGTGTAAAAAATGGGTTACCGTTGGACAAGAAAGGGAAACGGAGAAACGGAGGACTGTAAACTCAAATCTTGCAGACATAATGTCGGCAGTATAACCACTTACGCATGGATTTGAACCCTTCAGGTTACTTGAAACGTCTTTTCTGATGGCAGTCGGAAGTTGGACGGAGGAAGAGAAAAAACTGCAATACTGCTCAACTAACTGTTCGTGTTTTTTGAAGTGTCTGAACTGAAGTAACATTGCTAATGCCAAATATTTCTATGCATCTTTCACTGTTTGCGTGTCCTAAAGTTTGGTGACAAGTAAATCCGTAACTCATAACTTAATTTAATCCTCACAGTTTAGTTTATCACTACATCGCAAAGGATGTCCCGGAATGTGCAAGTGCTTCTTTTCTCTCCAGGGTTTCAGGCTATGACATTGATTGGAGTCGTTAATATCAGAATCACTCGATAGTCCAAGGTCTAGGCTTCAGCTCAGGTTTTAGCTGAAGTTATAAAGCCAGAAAAGCAACATATGGCTGATATTCTGCGGAAGAGAGACTTCTGTGGGTTTTCTGGCTGGCCAGATTTCCCATTGCTCCGGAAAGTGGAGGTATATTGGTCCTGTTAGATGCTAGTGGGAGGTTTCAGGTTCCTAAATTAACATAGTCCTGAATGGGTATTTAAACTGATTAAGAAAGCTTTATAATGATGCCATTCAGTATGTATGTCTACTATGTCTTTTAACAACTATCTAAATAGTATTGTCCAGTCTTGCTTGTATATCTGTCAAACGATAATCATGCTTTTCTTACCAAAAAATTGTAACACGTTTTGTTTTTAGATTTCTTTCTTTTATTTTGAGCCTTGTTTGTGTTAATGTGGCATCACACACATAAATCAGCTGTTCTGAAAGGAAACTGAATACCTTTTGTGACTCTGAGGCCCTAAATGTGGATGAAAAGAGGGATGAGAGGTTCTATTAAACTGAAAAAGTGAGGTCACTAATACTGAATTGTGCTGTTTTCTTTTTTTTTTTTTTCATTCCTGCCTTTAAAAGAACTGTCTTTCGGTTTGCTTTAAAAGGAAAGAAATGGACCATCACAATTTTTTGGAATGAATTTTACTTCCATACACTGTTCACAATTGTGTGTTTTCCATTTTTGGCAGGACATAAATGAGACCCATATTTATATCAACTCTGAGATCCCAGTGTTATTTTCCTGACTCTCTGGAGCGGTGTTCTCCTCTCCCGAATATTATGACACATATTGAATCGTCCCGTGACGCGTTTGAACAAGCTGATGCCTGGAGCACATGAAGTAATGTCAGTAAAGAACTGTCTGGATGATTACAGCATGCGAAACACTCCCTTCCACTCTTTCTTTCTGTTATCTGGAGAATATAGGAGAATATAACCGAGACTTGTCCCATTATGTAAGGAAGAATTATGATGCCTTAACAAGACTGACTTGTCTTTGTGATTTGGACAAATCAGGTTTTTGACTGATAATGCGCCTTAAAAGTGCATCACTTCACTGCTTTAAAGGCCTGTTTTTTTCTTCATGTAATATTCTTTCATTTTATTTAAAAACCTCTGCTGTTTTCAAGCGTATAGCTTTGGTCAGACACATCATTAGATTTAAAACAATCACCCATTGACAGCTACAGTGCAGTACTACTGATGAACAGCGAAACTTTAATAGGACGAACTGTAGATCCCTGAGGGTCACCTTTTAGCACAGTCATGAGCACAATGCTCAGATTCATTTACTTTGTTTTCCCAGTGGTCCAGCACGAGACCTTCCAGTCTCCTGGGCTCTGACACTGATACTGATGTCTTGACAACTCGGTCCAAGGTCAATACACAACCCTGCCAGCCTACCCACTCTTCTTGTGTTCTCATTTTTTTCAGCCAGCACAGAAATACCCTTGTTGAATGTTGACATCTGAACAGCTGGTGTCTGTATTAACAGTCCCCCCGCGGTCCCCGAGCTGTCAGCGCCTCGTCCTTGGCGTTTTGCGTGCTTTCGCCCAGTGCTTGCCCTGGGAAACACACTGGAGATCATGGAGAGAGGAGCAGCTGTCCTGCACTACGTCCAGCTATGGAACACATAATCCCATCACCTTTGGGAATGTCATTGGGGGGGGGGGTCAGTTCTTTAGACCTGGGTGTGTAAACAACCTGAGGCATTAAGAGGCACTGAGACATCTCAGTATTTTCATGAGGAACCACAGATTTTTATTCTGACTTGGTATGTCCTATACTGGATCTGTGCAGTGGGGATGGCAAGGCAGTGAAAGCAAGACTGCTGTTACTTCTCTCCTCATTCTGAAAGGATGATCTGCCCCAAAGACATCAATTTAAACAGCCATCCAGGCCAGGATGTGTGAAGGAATGCCTCTTCCATAGCCTCCAGTAGCCCTGTCTGCCGTAGTGTAGGGTTAACACAAAAGGGGGTGTGGCTTCATCCAGAGCTCCTCTGGCTCCCAGCAGAACGGAGAGGCTGCAGCTCCTGCAGCGACGTTTTCTGGTTACACTGAGAAATTAGGAGAGGATATCTTCTCTCCAGTGGTCAGGAGGGAGGACGATCTGTGGAATAGCCTTTGTGCTCAGTGGGGTCTGGTCTCGCGTTTGCAGAGAGGGGCGGCGCTCCGGGGGGGCTGGGGCAGATGCTGGACCACACGGACAGAAGAGAAGGGCTCTGGCGTGTGGAATCACGGATGATCTCGGAGATCTGGGCTTTAATTTAAACAGGATCACCTGCAGTGTGGAGGGTCTTGAGGAGAAGGCTGGGAGTCTTACATAAGAGCTCTGATTCGAGATAGCAACGGACTTCAGCACGTAAGTGGCTTTAATATCGTTTCTGTTGCAGAAGGTTACAGTCTGCAGGGTTTCTCTCAACCTGACGGGGGTGCAGTCATGGCTCAGGGGGGGCTTATTTATAAAGGGAGGGTCAGAATCGTTCACTGCGTGCTCCATTTGCAATAATGTCGAGGAGAACTCGTCTGTGTGGATTCCACACCTTCTCCTCGTTTCCAGATCATCACCCCACTTTTTCACAGTAGGACTTTTTGAGCACTAACATGTCATGCATTCATTTAAAGTACTACAAAGATTAGGAATAAATGGCATAATCATTCCCAGCACCCCAAAATGTTATAAATCATTCAAAAAATGTATTTGAGAGACTTTTCGTAAGAAACAGCGCCCCCTGTCTGATTATGTTGGTACAGTCGAGGGACGGGGGCGGGGTCAGACCACCAGTCAAAAGTTTGGACACACCTGCACACAGAAGGGTCTCTGTTATCTTTATTACTTATTAATACATTGGTTATTTCTTTTTAGACTGACAATGCACTCTAATTTATAACACCCCCTTTGCCTTGGTGCAGCTTTAGGAGAAGCTTTTGAACTTGAAGAACAGACCTCATGTTGACAGCTGAGAGTCATATAAATGCAGCTTTAAAATGTTTTGGGAATAAATGCATGTGCTTCAGATTCACACAATTCAAATAAGATTTTAGATGAAAAAAATTAACAAAAAACCTACAATCAGTCCGGTACAGAAGTACTTTAGACTGGTACCGTTTACCCTATTTTAATTTGGACATCCCACAGAGCTGGGACATGTAAAGCTAAAGGCTGTAAATTATAAATAACCATTTTCTTTTTGATACAGGCCCAGAGGAAGAGCACAGGGCCAAAGGAATGTGACGGTGGGGAAAAAAAGGGGATGTGGCAGTGAAACGACTTTATGGTCTAGCCAGAAATGAAGCCCTCTGAAGGGTCTGGAGAGCAGTCAAGAGAACCAGACTGCTGTGCTGAGGCAGTCCGATTAGGATACATCAAGCAGTGCTGGCTGTGAATGACTTCCACCTGGACTCAAATAATTAATGGACATCAACCCCCTGGGAGTTTTGGCTGAGCTACTGTCAGCAAAGCATGAGCAGTGCTACATTCTGACAAATTAGATTGTTCATTCTCCTTTTTTTTTCTTTGACAAGCTGTGCTCTGAAAGTACAGGCCGTGACGGAGGAAAGATGAACTCCCTGCGAGACAGAAACACGTTCACCGTAAAGGCAGATGTCATATTTCATGCTGCCGGTCATGATGATTCGGAACAATCCATCATTACTGAAGGAAACGACGATGTTATTCCGAGGCCGGGAAACAATGTTGTTTCTGACATGGGGATGGTGCAGGAACGTCAGACTCTGTGCCAGCAGACATCCTGGGACACGGTGGAATCTGGGAGTCTAACAGAAACTGGCAGTTTGGGACAGCAAAGCTTAGGGGCAGGAGACTATCTGCAAGACGGTGGCTCCAGTGACAGCGGGTTTCAGGACCACATTCAGCCAGTGGGCGGGTCCAGAGCAGACGTGCTGGACCTTAGTGTTAAGCAGAGCGAGTGCTTCAGTAAGAACGGAGTGAAAGACGAGGCGAATGGAGCTAGAGCTGAAGTGTCCTGTAGCCTGGCTTCTTCACTTAGCTTCAGGGCAGAAGCCAGAGAGCAAATGGTTAAATCATCAAGTGACTCGAGGTCATTGGAACAAGCACTGGGTAGCTTGTTAAACACGTCACAGGGAGCCGATGCTGCACATTATAGGTCAACATATGGACACTCTGAACCAGCACAGGATGTAACGCACAGTGGTAATGGGCTAAGAACAGCTCTCTCAGTTAGAGAGGAGCCAG
The DNA here is from genome assembly GCA_037576975.1 of Alestes dentex. Taxonomy (NCBI): domain Eukaryota; kingdom Metazoa; phylum Chordata; class Actinopteri; order Characiformes; family Alestidae; genus Alestes; species Alestes dentex. Next base: position 37,234,522 of record JBBIGA010000001.1, on the reverse strand, counting down.
ATTTAGTCATAGAAGTGGGCGGACAGAAGATTCAAGCACATAAATCTGTTTTAGCTGAAAAAAGTGATTATTTCAAGGCTCGTCTTTCTCGGGACATTTTGAAGGTGAAGGGAGTGAGCTACAAGACGCTTTCAGTGTTGATAGATTACGTTTATTCCTCCAAAATGAATGTAAGTAAGGACAATGTTGTGGATGTCATCACAGGGGCGAAGATTTTGCAGATCCCCTGTGCGGTGCAGGCCGCCATTGACACGATGTCCACGCAGCTCACGCCAGAGAACTGCTACGAAATCCTGACCATCGCTAAAAAGCAGCGATTAAATGAACTGAAGGAGACAGCATATCGCTTCATGAGTGACAACTTTCTGCAGGTCCTACGAGATCCTGCGGTTTATGGTCGCCTCACTGGCTCAGAGAGGGACCTTGTCCTCAGGAAACGCATGGAAGGACGCAACTGCTTGATGGTCGCAGAGATCAATGATGTTTTTGAGCGAGTGGGCAGCAGACCCCCAAGCAGGAACAACAGCCGCCCTCAGAGCCCGCTGTCCACTGCCTCTTTTGAGGACAACCACATGATCTACTACTACAACGAGAGCACAAAGGACTGGCGCACTCTAACCATCATGCCTGAGGATATCAACACCAAGGGCTGTGGCATTTGCTGCATGTACAACTACCTGTTCGTGGCAGGTGGGATCCGAGGGTACGGGGAGAAAGGGAAGGCTTCAGACAAGGTCTTCTGCTACAACCCCATCACAGACCGTTGGAGTGAGGTACGGCCCATGAACCAAGCACGGTCCCAACTCAAGTTGGTTTCCATGGACGGTTACCTGTACGCCATTGGTGGGGAATGTCTCTTCACAGTGGAGAAGTACGACCCTCGCATGGACCGTTGGACCACCGTTGCTCCTCTGCCCAAAGGGGCATTCGCAGTTGCTCATGAGGCAACCACGTGCAACGGAGAGCTGTATGTCTCAGGAGGTTCTCTCTTCTATCGCCTCCTTAAGTACGACCCCAAGAGGGACGAGTGGCAAGAGTGTCCATACAACAACAGCCGAAAGAAGTCCACCGACATGGTGGCGCTGAAAAGCTTCATCTACAGGTTCGATGTCAACCGTGAGCAAGGCATCAACGTGTTCAAGTACAACACCATAGTGAAGATGTGGCACGACTGCGCCTCCTACCAGCAAGGGAGCCCGCTGCCATTCAGATGTGCCGTCGTTGGCACCTGCATCTACTGCGTCAACAAGGCCCAGACTCTCCAGTTTATCGTTGAGGAGGATGGTGCCCGATTTGCAGAAGAACCTCTGAAAGCTCCCATGGAGGCCAAAGGGGTTCTGTTCCCGTTTGTTCTGAGCTTACCGAACAGGGGTGAGCGAAACGTGTGACATTTTCTCTTTCATGTGACTCATCAAAAAACAGGGGAAAACGTGAAGACGCATGATCAACAATTACAATAAGTAAAGCTTTATTTCTCGTGAAGTGTTATGCCCAGTTAAACTGCTCAAAATAGGAATGTTTCTCTTTGCATGGTGGATGGACATGTCCATGGGACGCCTTAATCATGGGACAGCCTTTGTGTTTCAGCATTGTGGGATTGTGACATTACATGTGTAGACCCTCGATGCGTTTTTCCACTTCCATTTGTTTTGTGCACTTTTTTTGTACTTGGATGGTTGCCAGCGAATATACCCAGTGTCCTAAAGATGACCACCAAGAGCACAATGAAAGAGTCCATTAGCCACAGATCCTATGCAAGTAAAAATAGAATAGCCTAAACATATTGAAGTTCTACAGGAAATAATTTAATGATTAAAATAGTAAATATATGACTGGAAATATTTAAATAACAGACCTGTGAGCGAATGCTTTTGAAAAACTTGAAGCGAAGCCAGTGAACTAGGCAACGTTAGGAGGAAAGCTGTCAGAGTTAGACTCCGTAAGTAGAGCACAATGTCTGTACACGGTTTAAGAGCACAAAGCACTTGACTGTCTTCTTTCTTTGGCAGCATGCAGTAAGGATACAGACCTCACTCTTGGGGGAAGGTCGAATGTATGCAGGTATTTTATCCTTTTTGACTTTACCTGCTACAAACAAGGGCTGGATAAACCGCATCCTGACTATTGAGCCATTCAAAGTAATTCCCCTGCAAAAAGGTATTCTTCATATAGATTGCCGTCAGGTAGGGATGGGTACTGTTAGGATTCTACTGGTAGCGGTACTGAGACTGCTTATCGATACTGATACTTTTTGACGCTCTTATTGATACTACCCTCTTTCATTTGGTACAAGTGAATGAAAAGATTCAACCATTAGTTTTTGTGACTTTTTTTGGAGAAATAAGGAGCTAAACTGTGTTCTGAAACATATTTAATGAAACAATTGTATTATTTGAGCTACAAATATCTACTCAACAAATGTGTGTTAGTGATCCAATCCCTCCCACCGATCCAATCCAGTATCAACCATTTGAAAATGCCAGCTATATTATAATGCATGAACAATGCATTATAGCAGTAGCAGCACCGAGCAGGATATCCATATTTCAGTACTGACCAGTCAGGACCTGGTACCAGTTTAGATCCAGTACCCATCCCTACCTGTTGGGGGCAGATGTGAAATAAAAAACAAAAAACAGGAGAGCTTGTCCCTTATTGTGAACAAATAATAACAGAACTGAAGCATTGCCAAAGACAGGAAGGCTGATTGTGTGGGTCTGGACCGCTTTGAGACAGAGCAGAGTGGGCGGCAGATATTTCGTTCCGGCTGAGGCACTTTCTCATAGCTTTGCTGAGTTGAGATTCCGCTGTAAGGACGAGAACATGACTCATACAAAGAATAACAACTGTGAAAAGGAGGGGTTTTTTTTCCCCTACTCTCCAGGTTAGGCCAAATTTACTAACGCTGTTCTTCCCGTTAAATGGGGTTTACATCCAACTGGACAGCACAACTGAATGATTGGACTGTGGCAAACTCCTCATCCCATGACTGGTTGTTACTGGACGTGTACGGTCCAGTATTTGCAATATTACTGGATTTGTACAATCTCAGCAGGCAATAAGATGCAAAGGATTGTTGGGATATGAATGGTGTGTGTGTGTGTGTGTGTGATTGTGTGTGTGCGTGTGTGGCAATCATGCAAATAAATGAGCAAAGTAATCTCGTCCCACATCTGCTGCTGCGTTCTGTGACGTTTTCAAAAAACTGGAATATTATAGTATTGTTCGGTAATAATATACTTATAGTATATTCAGCTAATTACTAGGGTTGTAACCACCTGAAAAAGAAAACATCGTTGGAATTGATACAAAACATTGATGCCACCCTTTTGATGCCAGATTTTTCAATACAACAAAAAAGGATGTGCCTTTCATTAATGTGTTCATTTTTCCATTTTCAGTTCACTGGAACTCTTAACACTTTACGTGAACATAACATAACCATGTCAAAGCCATGTCATACACAATCATGACAGCTTATGTCCATTAACAGGACACTGTTACATTAATGGACGTAGTATGTCACGACCACATTTGACACGGTTACTGTATGATAGAATTCTGTCATAAGATGAAATGTCAAATATCTGACCGTATATAACATGACAACTTATATGCTGTTAGGACAGACTAGGCCCATTTACGTAACGGGGTCATGTTCAAAATAGTTGGTATTATTGTATACTACCCGTTGTTGTTATGGCAGATGCTACTGGGTTTAATGTCTTGACATAAAGTGACCACGTGACATCATGTGGCATGAATTTATAGTGAATATAGAAGGTCAGGACAGTTACCAGCAATGCTGTCAAAACACTGTAATGAAAAACAATCATGACCACATTTGATATCGTTAAATAATCATGACAGGATTTGACATCATTATGACATGATTATGTCAGTGATTTGTAGTTTCAAGCAAAGTGTTACGGAGCATTCAGTGTTATAGAAGTACAGTATTTGAAGAAATCTGCTTTATAGTGACCTGATCTGCTCTAGACTCATGATAATGTTATTCCCAAGCTTTGTGTTATTTTGTTACATCCTTATTAATTGCCCTCATTTAGTAACAGTTTGATCTACATTTGTTTATAATATTGCTTTTTTTTTTTTTTTTTTTTGCAACTGCTGTGAGCATTAACTCTCAGACGACCAGACCAGCATCACTTGGCAAATCTGTCTTATTCCTCAAGACTGAAAGGATATTCCGATTGTCATAATGCATTACCAAGGCACAAAGTCTACTTTCCTCAAGCACAGTACAAATGTCAAACCTCTAATATGTCCTTATGTGCTACTTACTATGCTGAAATTTTTTTTCCAAGTATGGATGTATGTATCCTCCAACAAAAGGGGTTTTACAGTTCTAAGGCTTGGATTTGTGTTTGATTTGACTGGATGGTAACGTGAGGTCGAGTTTTGATTGCATTGACAGTTTGGATGTGAATAGCCTGGTTTAGTTTGGCATGCTGTAGGCAGGCTGGCTTCATTGTACCGCTGAGATGTGGGTGTGACGCTGACGTGCTGGTGAAGTGAAAGGGTTTAGGCTTCCTAACTGCTGGTCTAGTCTAACAAACGTGTCTCAGTGCTGAAAATAAAACCTTTTTTTTGTTTGCCAGTCATTGGAACGCTGTTGTATTGGTGTTATTTATTTGGATGTTTCTGTGAGTGTGTGTGTTTATGTGTGTGTGTTTGTGTGTGTGTGTGTATGTGGACATTGCTAAGATGCTGGTCATTCATGTGGGGGCAGTTCTATTGGCAGTGGAGTCCAGAACACAAAGATCAGAGATGCCCACGACCTAAACTGACCATCCAGTTGGGTCACGGCAATCACTGTCCAAAAGAAATGCATACAATGTGAAAATATTGTCAGTTTAATATATATTGAGGGTATTATGTATATTGTATAGCAATGCATGGACTCCTAAGGACCTTCATGATCAGGCCCGATGATCTCTGTCAAATACAGACACACAGTAGTGTACGAAAGTCTTAGGCACCAACAGAGAGTGTTTTTTCTCATTATAATGACCAAAAATACTGACTAAAACTTCTAAGAATAAATACAGATAACATTCTACAGTAAACAGTGATGTTATGTTCAGTATATCAGTGGGTTCCTTGTGGAAGTCCAGTATTACTGTAGTTTCATCAGAAACCTGGTTTGACTCGATCAGTCCTTCATTAAATTAAATCAGGAGCTGCTGACGGAGTTTCACAAATCCAAACAACGGCTGGAGGAACCGAGGAGGAATCTGGAACCGAACCTGTGTTCTCCTCACCAACTCACACAATATCAACTACTTTTACAAAGAAAACAAATCTTAATGCTTTTTACTTTTTACTGCTTTCTTGTGTGTTTGTATTTATTCACTTTATCACACGCTGAGAAAAATGGCTTTAAAAAATGTGTCTGACTTTTCACAGTACAGTATGTGCGTAACTTCTAGTTCATTTTTATTTTATAGAGTCGTCAGGCTTGTTGTATTTGCTTCGAAACAAAAGAGGTATAGTTGAAACACCCAGTGGGAAAAGAAGGAAAAAGACAGATGCAGCTAAGAGAGCTCACCTATCTGGTAGGCCTTCAGGAGCCGGACAGAAGTCCTAAAATGTTAGGTTTACTAACTTAAAAAGCAACTGAACAGCTAAATTAGCCAAGCACATTTTGATTTCCAATTGGGTGGAACCAACCTTGAGAGGAAAAGTCACTACAGACCTTCAGGAACTTCTAGATATGTCACGAATATGAATAGGTTTCAGTCAGCTGTTAGAAATGGAAGCAGCATCTTCATACCAGGGCTCTGTACTGAAATATTATCTAACACTGCATCATACATACATCATTACTGTGGAAGTGTTGTCATCTTTGTGTCTAAAGATACAATGCTTCTTGTATCTTTAGACACTTTGTCGTTGGTCACAGTAAAACGTGTTCCCATTTGTTTCGTTTAATCTACTCAACATACCAAAGAAAAACAGTCTGACAGGAATAAAATAGTGTTTTTCCATCAAGGTGATTCAAAGGAAAATTTAAAGAAATGAGGTGTGGCTCAAGACTTTTACACACTACTGTCTAGTAGGTTAGTTTGTTATATCCATCTTGTATGAACACTGACTTGATTTACTGGGGCCTGATCTCACTACTCATCCTCAAGCTCAGCTCGCCACCTGCTGGCCACAATTTATTACTGCAGCCACCGATCCATGACTCTGAAACTGCTGTGGGGATTCTTGCTTACACCAGATACCGTAAATAATGAGTGTATCATTGTTAAAAATCTGTGTGTGACATTTAAACCACCTGCCTAATATTGTGTAGGTCCTGCTTGTGGCACTGAAATAGCTCTGACTCATTGAGGCATGGACTCCACAAGACCTCTGAAGGTGCTCTGGTTCTGCACCAAGACGTTACAGCAGATCCTTTAAGTCCTTTAAGAGGCCTGTATGAATTGGACTAGTTTGTTCACGTCCCACAGATGCTCAGTCAGACTGAGACATGAGGAATCTGGAGGCCGTCATGTTCCTCAAACTGTTCCTGAACCATTTTTAGCGATGTGGCAAGTCTTTCGGCTAAAAGTGCTTTCTGATTGGTCGAAATGTCATCACAACATGGAGAAAGGCCATTGTTTTTTACTGGCCATATAAAATCTAAAATTAAAAGACCCCAGTTACAAAAGCGGTTCTAACAGAAAAAACTTTCCGCTGATTCAGCTGTGTGAAGAGAATTGAGTCAGAAACCCCGCTACCGGACTGAGATACACTGGAAAATTGAAGCGTTTACGGTTTAGTTACAGTACGGTTCCTGTATACCAATGTAAGTGCTTTTTGGTCCCCACATGCATCTGTGACCAGTTTTGGTAGCTACTGGCCACTCTATACCAGAAACCCTCCACAGGAGATGCTCAAGGTATCAAGATAATTTGTCACATACACTGTTATACAAGTATAGCATGTAGTGAAATGAGCTCCTCAAAATGTCTGAGACTGCAGTAAAGTTACAATAAATCAAAGGCTACAACTAAGTAATAAAAACTATGTAGATAATGTGAATGATGTAGTTCTGCTCAGTGCAGGTCTGAAAGCTCTGATGTTTTTGTTTCATGCTGCATGTATAAAGGTCTGGACTGCAGGCTGGTCATCCGCTATTAGCTGGGCTTGCCTGTGAACCCGGGGACCACAAAGTCGCAGGTTCAGACCCCCCCACGTTCTACCACTGTGTCCTTGAGCAAGACACTTAACCCTCAGTGTCTCCAGGGAGACTGTCCCTGTGACTAATGACTGTAAGACTGTCCCTGTAACTAAAGACTGTAAGACTGTCCCTGTAACTAATGACTGTAAGACT
>JBBIGA010000001.1:37196434-37209209 GCA_037576975.1 Alestes dentex | reverse complement strand
TTGCATGGACACCATTCTAAGAAATATCGGTATCGGTACTCGGTATCGGCAAGTACACAAATAAAAATACTCGTACTTGTATCGGTTTGTAAAAAATGGTATCGTTGCATCCCTAATTAAATGATAGTTTTGGACCTTTTTCAGTCATTTGAGCCTGGGTATGTTCATGGCCTGCCCTCATCCTGCCCACTTTACTTTGATAGGATGCACTAAGAAGTCTAGTCCATCTGGATTTTCATTCTTTCCACCACAGCACTTCAGTAAACGAGATGATTTTACTTTGACCATTTACACTCAGCATTTCTACCCACTGTGGTCACTTGATGGCTCCTGATGCCACCTCGTGGAGGTGTGATAACATAGCCAGTGCAAACAGAAGTTATTTTATTCTAAACATTTTTTTTATCTTATTCATTATATACACATTATGATATTCCACTTGTCTTGTTATCAGATCAGTACAACTCCAGTCACAGCCATTCAGTTAGATTTTAAAATAAAAATTTTGAAAACAAGATAAAGTGTGATTTCTATATGTCAGGTCTGACCAGTGTAAACATTGTATGTGTGTTTTGAAAATAAACAAAATGGGTCTTGCAAAATCCGATTATGTGGTAACAGTAAGTGCGTTTTGAGTAAGATTTCTTTTCTTTTCCTGTCAAGCCAAAACTGAGTTGTTGCATTTACTCACACCACTGAGTAAACACACAGCATCTAAAACATCCTATATAACATCAAAACCCCATGACTCAATAATAACATGTAGTGTCCCAAGCTTTCGAGACACTTCTCAAGTGCCTGAGGCTTCTCAAGGCCCCTTGCGGTTATAATCCATCCTTACATGTATGTCTGTGTATGCTGGGATTCTTGACTCAAAGGATACACTGATGTTGGACGAGAAGGCCTGGCTTGCAATCTCCATTCCAGTTTATCCCAAAGGTGTTGGATGGGGTTGAGGTCAGGGCTGTGTGGGGGCGTTGTCCAAATGTCTTGGTATGCTGAAAGATTAAGATTGCCCTTCACTGGAGTTAAGGTGTCCACCAGAGGTGTGTCCCAATACTCTTGTCCATATTGTGCACATAATACAATGGGGCTTATTCTTATGGCACAGTTTGACTGTAAACATACCAGCATACCATTCTCTTCAGGCATAACACGTCATATACCTACTCTTCACTATTTATCTTTAATTCGTAGTATCTCCAATTTAGGTACTTTTGACTACTTTGCGTAAGAAAGCATTTAAACTGTGAAAATAGCCCACCTCAGCTAAAAAGCCCACACAAAAAAGGCAGCTGGAGCAGCTAGTCAGCAAGTTTGGGCTGCTGCGGTGCGGTGGATGACGGTTATTGTAGTCCATCCCACTGTGAGGCTCAGCCACACCTCCTGGACTAAAAACTACACTTCCCAGCAGCACGTTCGGCAGCCACTTGTTTACCCAATGGTTGCTCGGTGCGTCTGTTCGTCGACCAATCGGGGAGTAATCTCTTAATTCTAACGGTTAAATACCACGAAAATCCCTCTTTATCGGCCCTCTTTTCTTTAATAGTTTTTTTCAGACAGCTTTCATCTGAGATGTTTTGACTACGTGGCGCGGCAGCCGGATTTGGAGGATTTCTTTCGGAAGTTTTGCTTGTTTTTTAAAGCCCACAGGTGAGAATCTTCTCCTTAAATCCTTCCGTGAGTGAATAACAAACTCCTTATTGCTGTTCAGTCTGTGCTGGGTGTGTTCTTTACCTTGTTTTTTGGTCCTGGTCTGAGATAAATGAGAAAAAGCAAAAATTTTCTGTCCTGCCTATTTTTCTGTCCTGTCAGGTGGAGGACATGAGGGTCTGTGGTGGTGCCCTGTCTCTCCTGGGCTCACTCTGCCCCCCCAGCTGCTCCAGACTGGCCGGCTGGACCCCTCGCCAGGTCAGCCGCAGAAACAACAGCAGCCAGGAGTCCTCGGACCGTCCCCGGGTCCTCATCACAGGTGCGGCCCTTCTTCCATGTGTGTCAACAGACTTCACATTTACACCATTTCATCATACCCCAAATACACACACACACACACTCACACACACTTTTTCCCCCTCTTTGTTTTCTACCCTGCTCGTGATAGACAATCCTATTTACCTCACTGACAATGGGCTCCTGGACAAAAGCGTCGAGCTGCATAATGCTGCGCCAGGCTGCATTGTGGTTACACAATATGGCCCACCGGCTGCGGGGTGTGCACTGGAAGGGCAGGCCACAACGGCGTCCGGCCTCCACCACAACACCACATACCTCCTTACTGATTTTAATGCACACGCTCATTTTTTAAAACAACACTTACATAATGAGTGTTTCATGGATGCTTATTTAAGATGCAGAATGGAGGTTAGTGTGCATAGGCCCTGTACTGGCATACCAATTATTTATTTGTTTGTTTGTTTGTTTATTCGAGAAATTGTTATATGATATGTAAATGTTTTGCCGTCCGTTTTTAACACCCATTCATCCTAAGGATGCTAAATAAGGCTGCGGAATGGATGTCAGTGCTTGCAAATGATTGGCAATGGACACGCCAACTATTTGTTTGTTTGTTTATTCATTATTTTTGTTTATATGTTATGTTTATAATTTATTACTCTGGCCTTGTTCGTTTTTACTATCCATTCAGCTTGTTTGTGGCCACTTTTGGCCAGTTGAAACCCATGAAACTAATTTTTTTAATTCCTTGTTATTTACACTGTTAAATCATACAATTTAGGTTAAAATGCTTTCATTCTAAACGCAACACTTGAGAAATGTAGTTTTTAGTGGTTTCTACCAGATGATGTCATCTATCCAATTTTGGCCAAGCGAGCAATTTTATATAACATTTTATATAATGGGCATATATTTATATGTAATTTTTATGTATATTTTTTTTGCTATTTTTACCACATAAAACTAACATCAGTTCTTGTCATAAGTATCAAATATCTATTCCTTTGGGGGTTTTTTAATCCTTCAAAAATCCTTCAGTTTTTTTGCACAATGCACTTGTTAGAAAACAAGAAAACCTCAAAAATGGCCATTTTCTATATTATCAATGCTACTGGATTTTCTTGTGTTATTAATAGTACAGTCTGAGATATGTAACTGATTAACAACAACACTGTTGTGTTTTCATGCACAAATACAAAACCATTATCTGACATCCTTAAGGTCACACCTATGTCAAAATTGTGTCATTCATTTGTTCCATTGGAGTGCAGTAAGCCATCATACTCCCCTATTGGACACTGAGATCATTATATAAAATTGCTTGCTTGGCCAAAAATGGATAGATGACATAATCTGGTAGAAACCACTAAAAACTACATTTCTCAAATGCTGAATTTAGAATGAAAGCAATTTAACCTAAATTGTATGATTAAACAGTGTAAATAACAAGGAATTAAAAAATGTAATTTTCGTGGGTTTCAATTGGCCAAAAGTGGCCACGAGGGCGTCAAGTGTTACAATCTGATGTACGGAGTATATTCCTGATATATTTAATGAGCTGAAGTTAAAAATTAAAAGCTCTGAAAAAAAATCCAGACCCTTTGGAAATGTCATTCCATATGCATTAACACAGCTAAAATGTTCAAAAAAAGAGAGTGAACTGGACACAAATGGCCAGCATAGAGACCAGAGGGTTAAACATAATGTTTAACCCCTCGGGCCACGTGAAAAGCCTTTTCTTTATTAGCTTAAGTGAAGTGCATAATATGAGCTGTGGGAGGACCACAGGATTGCGGGAATGTGCGTGTCAACTTCAGCAGCTGAACTTGCCCAGAAACCAGTTTTTTTTAATGTGAATATATATGAGCCGTAGCTTAGCTTAGTGGTGCAATTGTCTTAAGCTTTGGTGAGTTTGATCCTTGTGATGCCACAGCCATCCGTAACCAGGAATCCCAGAGAGCACAGTTAACAGAACTGGGAGTTAGTGCTCTCCTGCAAGCGTGTTGAGCTGTCCAATTACATTGCATTAGCAGCAGTTTGAAAGATGCAGAGGAAGCCTCCACCTTCACACGCTTGATCACATTATGTGATTGGGAAGTCTCTGCTAGTGGATGCCTAAACCTGGGATTAAATTGGTGACAAAATAAAATAAACTTGACTTAGTAAAGAAAGCATAGTACTTCAAAACTGCATCGTTTGATTTGCTATTTAGAATGTGTTTTAGACAGAAAGCTATTCCATCTGTTACACACGACTGCTAACACTGCTCCGTGTTATGTTCCAACATGTCAGAAAACGTCCTGCATTACAGTTTGCATGACTGACTAAATCGCTGGTTATCCAAGCGTGGGGTGAGTGTGCTCTGAATCCCCTCCTCTCCTCTCCTCGTACTGCGAGTGACTGCTTGTGTAACGTACAAGTGAAACACTTCTGAGTGGTGAGTCAAAGTTGGTGAGGGCCTGAAATAGTGCCAACGTCAGACAGTTATCATCAGAGATGGGAACTAATGAAGTACAAATACTTCATTCCTGTACCTAGAGTTTTTGGTATCTTTCCTTTACTTGACTAGTTATTTTTCTGCCAAGTTTTACTTTTGCTACATACATTTTTAACATGCTCGTTATTCTAGTTTCAGTTGATCCGAGCAGCTTTATCTGCTTTATCTTTTATTTTATTAGGCTATGTTAGCCTTTTTCGCATAATTTCGCGCCGTCCAGAAATTAAGACTGATTTCATCTCTCTCTCTTTCTCTCTCTCTCTCGCTCTCTCTCTCTCTCTCTCTCTCTCTCTATTTCTCTCTCTATCTCTCAGTGTCTGTTGTTTTGTATTTCGCAGAGCTACTTTTTCACTTTAACTTGAGTAAAGAAGTTGAGTCAATACTTTGACAGAATCTTTTTTAATACAAGTGTCTGTACTTTTACTTGTGTTACTTGTGTTACTTTTGTGACCAGAGACATGAACTGACAGTCGTTTGAAAAGTGTAAATTTCTGGTTGACTTTAAGTGTTGAGTGTTCTGTGTTGTTACTGACATTACAGCTCAAAAATAGTAGTGAATGAAATATTGATCACTGGCCAGACTCCCTGATTATTTAACCACAGGGACTAAACCACAGGGATTAATACTCAGCCATTTCTCATATAACTTATTATCTTGTAACTACTATGACTTATCTAATACTACACTGTAACTATTTTGTATGTTATGAGAATCAGTTAAGGGGCCCAAAGCGACATCAAATTTATATTCCAGTCAAACAGAAGAATAAAAACGGTATTCATGCATTATTGATCAACAAATGATAAGGTAAACAGAATATATATATATATGAAGGACTGATGGAAACCAGGATTCTGATGGAAACTACAAGTAATACTGGTCTTCCGCAATAACACACTGATATACTGAACATAAAACCACTACTTACTGTATAATGTTAATATATTTATTCTTTTTAGCTTTATTTAGTCTATTTAGTATTATTAATGTGAAAAAAACACTCATTGCTACACAGTTTTCAATACTATTTTTGCAGGTGACAAGACTTTTTTCAGTATCATCCTTGGCTCAGTTAAAATTAAGCAAATTAAGCAACCGTTATACTGTTTATAGCAAGAAACAGTCCTACATCAACAGAACCCCTTTGGGGTTTTTCCATAATTTCTCATAACAAACAACAGTTTTAGTAAAGCTTAGGAGAAAACAGGTAAAGTAATTCACTGCCATTTATGCATATTTTTTTAGTAAATAGTCTTTAAGTATGCCATGCTGGTACGAAATGTCTGAAAAAAATATTTTGCTTTTTCACATTCTCTCCCCTTGTGAAGGTGGCCTAGGGCAGCTTGGCGTTGGACTGGCGCAAATGCTGAGGTGTGTGATCAGCTGAAATTATTCAAGCAGTGAATCGCAGAATTCTGAAGATTCACCCTTTTATTCCATATAGTACCCTTCATGGTCAAGAATGTAGGATGTTTGCCTCAATAGATCTTACATACAGTAGCAGGCTTAAGCACACCTATTGATAAAACTTCAGTGTCTTCAGTGAAGACATCCAAACATGCCACATGTGGAATTACTCTTGGCCTTCTGTCACAATTGAGGCCTTGAGAGGAAAAGTGGACCAAGTCCACTTTTTTGGGTATCAGCTCTTTCAACGTCAATACCATCTAAGCACTGTAAATTCTGCAGGGAATAATGAGCCAAGTCCATATGCAATTCCGGAATATTTGCTAGATGGCAGTGATGTTCTTCCTCGCAGTTTTGATTTGACATGCAACTTAGATTTTCACTGGCCGATTTCTCAAAACAATAGAAACCGAACTTGGTCCACTCTTCCCCTAAAGGCCTCAGTTAGATCATGATTTTTGAGAAAGTCATAGTAGCGATAAATGACTGTTAATTTAATGCAAATAAAACCTATAGAGCTCAGTCACGACTAATGTTTGTTTATTTGTTAATAACACCTTTAGAGGGCAGCAGTGAGTAATGTTTGTTTATTTGAGCTCAGTCTGTGACTTTGTTAGCTGGGAGCCTCAGGGAAAAACAGCTTGGACAGCTTGTTATATACTATGTATAGAAAGACAAATAAATTGTTAATCACAGTTATTTAAATGGTAATTAATCACCAGCTAATGTTTCATGATTGTGACCTATTTCTAAATGAGTGGGTGTGCATAATTTTAAGTACTTTTTTGTTTTGGAGTGGTCTATATATTTAGGGAAATATTTAAGAATAAACCTTTATTAGAATGTTAGTAAGATTAAGATTAAAAAACAGTGTCCGAAGAGGTGACTGGTGTGGTTTAACCACCAGTAAATATCCAGCAAAACAGTCACCGGCTAATTATTATAATGTAATAAAAGATAACAGTAATATCTAAGGAGGTTACAGTGATCTGAAGCAGTTTTACTGACATTGTTCTGTTTTTGAATTCTGGTGATCTCAGAGAGCAGTACGGGAAAGAAAACGTGATTCTGTCCGACATCAAGAGGCCCCCCACGGATGTTTTCAACATGGGTATGTCTAGTGGTGAAACTGAGATTTGTTTTGTTGTGGGGGGGTCACATTTGTTGACAGGGGGTGCAGCTTATTGGGTAGTGATCCGATTTTTCGACCGTGGAGGGTGGGGTCACCCATCATATCTGTTGAACGGGGGGAGGGGAACTGCACCCTGGACAGCCCTGGCCCAATTTAACCAATGGTGGTATTTGGGGGCGCTGTGGTTTCAGGGTTGCCTTAGGTGCACGTGAGAGGAAACAACATTTCTGTTAAGGGGGAAGGGAGTGAACTTGTGTTGATTTGGGGGATCTCTGATTGGGGGGGCAGGGTCTCCACCCTCAGTCACTCACTCTCCAGAAAACTGATTTCCAGGACATCAGGGAGCCCCCTTTGGACATCAGGGAGCCCCCGTTTCAAAATATGTGTTTTAGTCATTGTTTAAATTATTAAGAATGAAAAGGTTTAGACAAATATACATTGTTGAAGATGTGCAAAGCAGAGCACAATGAAGAGTGAAAGCCTTAGAGCTGTTGCTGAGCCTGGGACAGCTCTGGTCCAATTGAACCCCTGGGCATATCAGTCCTGGGGTGGAATTTGGGAATTTATCAGCCTGTATTTAGGAGTTACATGAGCATGAATCTGTAACACTCAGTTGCCTGAGTTGTTATTTGGAGCTGTTTCTTGTGAAACTTAACATAGAAGTGAACACTAAACATCCAAAAGTTGTGCACGTGTTTATTCAACTTTTCTTCTGATACCAAGGGTACTAATAGGGTGTTTGCACCCTCTTTGCTACTAGACAGGATTTATACTAGATGTAGGAACATTACTGTGAGGATTTGATTGCATTCAGTCGTCAGGTAGTGATATAGGTAGTGATATTTAATGAATGTTCTGGATCCCAAACACCACTCTCCCAAAGGTGCTCCATCACAGCCCAGTGCTGGGGGGGCTTTATACCGATGTTGGCCTTGGAGATGTCAGCCTCAAGCTCATGTGCGACTGTTCCAGAGCATCCCAATGTAATAGCAATACTTTCTCATGGAGATTATATGGATTTGCCATGACATAGATGGGTGTCTGGAATTGGTTTCCCAGACATAGATTATGTACCAAAATTCAGTGCCAGTGATAATCTCCATTGAAAAGTACTTTTAGTGTGAGATTATGCTTAATTTAGGTCTGGAAAGCTGACCTATAGTGTAGTTGTGGCTGTTTCTGATCTGTAGCTGTTCAGCATTGCGATGTTTAGTTAGAATGTGATTAGTTCTGAATTAACATCATTTGTCAGTGAATGGAATGGAATCAGTCCATTGATATGTGGAAATTATACTGATGTATCAATGAGCTGAACAGGTCCCTTTGTGTATGCCGACGTGCTGGACTATAAAAACCTGCGGGAGCTGGTGGTGAATAACCGGATCACATGGTTGGTGCATTACAGCGCCCTGCTGAGTGCTGTGGGAGAGGCCAATGTCACACTCGCCAGAACCATCAACATCACAGGTGAGCTCATCCACAGGAAACCACTGCTACATTCTCACTTAGTAGGTGGGGGATGAATAATGAAGCCAAATTAACATGACATTATAAAATAAATGTAACATTAAGGCCAAAAGTTTAGTACTTACAGGGCCCATATCATACATTTATCATTTATTTTTTCTGCTTATGTGTGATTTTAAGTATCAGAAACAGTCAAATTTTATTCATATATGACTATTTTCCATACAGTTTTTTCTTACTGTGCATTTAAGACAATGATATGTAAATATGTAAATAACCTCTGTTCTGATTGGCCAGAATGAAACACTCCATTTAACTTCAGTTTCAGTGGGCTGCGCTAAATTTGCTGTACACCATCATGTATTGCATGTAAATGTATATGTGTTCGTTTTTAGTCATGTATGTAAATGTAAAGGATTTGTTTTTTAGATTACTCGTTCTTTACTTCTTCTACTGTTTCTTCTCTTCTACTCACTCCACTCCTCTACTCTTGTCTTCTCCCATTCTTTCTTCTCCACTTCTCTTTCCAGGCTTGCATAATGTTTTAGACCTGGCTCTGGAGAACTGCTTGCGTCTCTTTGTGCCCAGCACCATAGGGGCCTTTGGCCCTTCCTCCCCCAGAGACCCCGCCCCCGATCTCTGCATCCAGAGGCCTCGGACAATCTATGGGGTCTCTAAAGTCCATGGAGAGCTGATGGGAGAGGTCAGCATTTTTACTCTACCACCCAAACGTTTGGAATCACAGTTCAATGTTTTCAATATATTGAGTCTAATTTGATTGTAGAGGAGTGGATAAAGTAGTTATAATGTACAGGTTCTGGATAGTTAATAGGGAAATATGAAAACAAAGTGAAATATTGAATGGGTCATCTTGAAATGATGTGGTCATGCTGTCCTGTTGCTGTCAGTATCTCCACCATAAATACGGCCTGGATTTCCGATGTCTGCGTTATCCTGGAGTCATCTCAGCCACCACAAAGCCCGGCGGAGGAACCACAGGTAACAGCAAACCACACTCCTTCACCATCACTACACACATTCACCTGTTCACCTACTTGGTGAATGGTCGATGAATGAAGCCAAATCAATGTGATATTACATCTCTGAAACCACTTGTTTACTGTTTCAATGATAAAAAAAAAAAGCAAAAATGATGTAAAGAAAGTACTATCTAAAAAAAGAATAACTTACCAATATTTCTGTTTTTCTACACTTAATCTGGTTTTGGACAGTAGTGACGCTAGCATTCTGGCTACAGAGAGCTGTTTGGTTGGCTTTTTGATTACTGAGAGCTGATTGAGTGGCTTTTTGACCACTGAGAGCTAGTTGGTTGGTTTTTTGACTACTGAGAGCTGATTGGTTGGCTCTTTGACTACTGAGAGCTAGTTGGTATTCTGGCTATTCTGGTTATCTGAGCAGCTCTGTGGCTGTTGGTGCTCACTAATGTTATACATATATTGTGCACAGGTCACTGTTAGAATGTCATTTAACAGAACAGCACTTTACAATATGGCAGAAATGTTTAAATATTTTATGCTGTTGAGTAAATGAGTGTATTTGTCTGAAGAAAAACAATGAATTGCTTACAAATTAGTTTTAAACTATAACGCCATGGGAACCCATTCATTCTGGATTCACTTGGGAAGGTCCCATCAACCCTGAAGACATTTAAGTAGCAATTTTCATCACTATGAGTTCTCACTATAGTATGCCATGCAATGTCATTGCATGGCATACTATTGTCAGTAAATGTTTGCAGTACTTTGAGTAGCTTTAAACAGTAGTAATAGCCATCTAGCAGCCTGAATATGTCAGTACTTTTTATGAGACAAAACATGTGACTAGTAATTAGTTTGCTGTGAATGTAGCTTACTAGTATCTGGGTTAGACATTATAATAAAGCTAATTTTGTCAGTTAAATGCAGGCAGGTTGGGCAATATAATTATCACCTTTTTGACATGTTAATTAGTTATATTTAATTGGGTTTAAAGGGTGCAATTAGTCATATTTAATTGGGTTTAAAGAAATATTGTGAAATGTTAAATAAATGTGTGTGGAATGTAAAATAAAAATTGTGAATGACTGCATGCATAAAAATGCAGACTGGTTCTTTTCTCTCTGTTGCAACCACAGAAAAAAAAAACACAATGTGTTTTGTGTCTTGAAGTATCACAGTACTGTAATTCTGCCATATCCCCCACCCCTAGTTAAAGCAATGCCTTAAGTATAAGGTAATGCGTTGGCACATGCTAACAGGGCTTTTGCTTAATATCAGAACTGTGAGCACTCTGAGGTATGTTTGAAACGTTGCTTTCATTTTTATCTGTTATCTTATGGGTTCCTCTCTTCAGACTACGCCGTTCAGATCTTTCACGATGCTCTCACCAGCGGCCACCATGAGTGCTACTTGCGCCCACAAACACGCTTACCAATGATGCACATCTCTGACTGCCACCGGGCCACCATAGAGTTCATGCAGGCTCCTGAGTCCCAGCTCTCCCTACGCACCTACAACATCGCAGCCATAAGCTTCACACCTGAGGAGGTGGCCGAGGAGATACGCAAACACGTACCTGAACTGAAGGTCACCTACAAACCCGACCCGGTCCGCCAGAACATTGGTAAGAAAACAAATGAAATTAAGTGATGCGACTATCTCTTTGTGTCCATCATTGGGAGGTCACAAGTTTGATCCCTGGTGGTGCCATCTGGGGGTCCAAGAGGGCTTTGCTCTCCAGGTAGAATAGTCCTCCCCCTGCCACTCAGTGCAGTCCTTTGTAGCCAATGTGAGCATCTGATAGCAGAATTGGCACTTAAGAGTTCCCCTCCAAGCGGGTTTGATTGGTCCAGTGATGTTACGCTAGCAGTAGTTGGAAAAGATGTGGTGAAGCTTCACATGACTTGGAGGAAGCACATGTAGTCTTCACCCTATCAGTGCTGGTGGGATCATGAGATTGGCGAAGTCCTAGGTGGTGGACGGAATTGGATAAAACTGTACTGTTTAGAAAATTGGCAAAAATGATAAAAATACATAAAAAGTAGGTATTACTGACTGGACTTTTATGTGCTTTGTTGGTATGACAAATGCATTACTAAACAGTCCTCAGTGACATGACCAAAAATCTTATAAAGGTATGTATCATTATCAATAATATTGATAAAAAAAGTCAGTATAGTGAATGTCTGAGGCAGTGAAAGAATGTTTGAGGAGTGGAGAAGAAGTGTGAGAGAATTCCTGAAGAGTGGAGAAGAAGTGTACTGGTAATAGTTTACAAGAATAAGGATGATGTGTAGAGCTGCAGTAACTACAGTTGATCAGCCACAGCATGAAGTTACAGGAAAGAGTGGTGGAAGCTATATTGAGAAAAGATGTGATGATCAGTGAGCAGCGGTATGGTTTCATGCCGGGAGAAAGCACTACAGATTAAGTGTTTGCTCAGAAAGTGCTGATGGAAAAAGTACAGAAAAGGTCAGAAGAAGTTGCACTGTGTCATTGTGGACTTGGAGAAAGCATATGACAGGGTGCCTAGGGAGGTGTTGTGGTATAGTATGAGGAAGTCAGGTGTGGCAGAAGTATGTGAGAGTGCTACAGGATCTGTACGAGGGCAGTGTTGACAGCAGTGAGGTCTGTGTTAGGAAAGACTGATGCATTCAAGGTGGAGGTGGGTTTACACCAAGGATCAGCTCTGAGCCCTTTCTTGTTTGCTATGGTAATGGACAGGTTGACAGACGAGATCAGACAGGAGCCCCTGTGGACTATGATGTTAGCAGATGAAATTGTGATCTCCAGGCAGAGTAAAGTGCAGGTTGAGGAGACCCTGAAGGATGGAGATACGTGGAGCTGGCGAAGGTGGAAGTTTAAATACTTGGGGTCAATAGTCCAGAGTAGTCCAGAGTTAAAGACAGGTGAAGAAGAGAGTGCAGGCAGGGTGGAATGGCTGGAGAAGAGTGGCAGGAGTGATTTGTGTGGTGAAATGGCTGGAGAAAAGTGGTAGGAGTGATTTTTGTGGTGAGACCATGGTAGTGAGACCAGCTGTGTTGTTTGGTTTGGAGACAGTGGCACCGACGACAGGAAGCAGAACTGGAGGTGCCAGAGTTGAAAATATTAAGATTTGCGTTGGGAGTGACAAGGATGGACAGAATCAGGAATTAGTTTATTAGAGGAATGGCTCGAGGTGGACCTTTTGGAGGGACAGTCAAAGAGGTGGTTTGGACATGTGCTGAAGAGAGACTCTGAATATGTTGGGAGAAGGATGTTGAGGAGAGACTCTGAGTGTGTTGGGAGGAGGATGCTGAGGAGAGACTCTGAGTGTGTTG
>JBBIGA010000001.1:37178400-37196334 GCA_037576975.1 Alestes dentex | reverse complement strand
GTGTTGGTGTGTGTGTTTGTGTGTGTGTGTGTGTGTGTGTGTGTGTGTGTGTGTGTGTGTTTGTGTGCGTGCGTGTGCGTGTGCGTGTGCGTGTGTTTCTGTCATACCACACACCGGAGACAAAAGAAAGGAAATTGATTTCACCGGGAGGAGTCGCTGAACAAAAGCAACTCGAGAGATAACCGCATCTTGGATATTAATATGTGTCATTACTCAAGGAATGGAAAGTAAACAGATCAACAGGATAATGTTCTTACAAACACAATAAAGAGTGCATGTGGGATTCATCACTTTTACTATCCAGAGAGGGAAAAAAATGTAATAAACGTTTCTGGATTACTTTGTTTTTGTATGTGTTGCTTGTTTTTTTTTTTTCTTTTTTGGTCCTTATGGAAATTCGGAATGATAAATGCTCAGAAGCAATAAATATGAGGGAGTGGAGGAGATACGGAGTCCAGAGTGGGCAACAGAACCAGACAAAAATAACAGGCAACCTCAGAGCATTTCCACTGACAGCATCAAATCAGGCATTTCATCTGCCCTGGGAAGAGCCCTATATGAGATAGAGGGCATGTGGGCGGGCCCTGGGAGCCATGGGCAGAGTCATGCGAAGTTTCGCTCTCTCATTAGCAATCGTTGACGTTTCCATGGGTGCATTTTAAAAGAGTTCGTCGCTCTCTGTCTCTTTGTAGTCAAGCCACATAAAAGAGTTCAGTGTGACGTTTCTTCTGTCATTGCTCTTTTATCTTACGTCGTACTGGGGAGGAGGAGGAGGAGGAGGAAGTTCCTACAGGCCCTGTTTACCCCAAACAGGCCGCAAAGCGCACAGCAAGGGGTGGAGACACCCATCCAACCCTCCACGCAAACGACAGGAGAGGGCAAAAAGGAACAAAGGGAGCACACTGGAGAAAAAAAAGAGAGATTGGACAAACACTCAGTTCTTCTGCCTGTCAAGCTGAAACTGAGCTGTTTGGCTGTTTCTGCAGCGAGGGCAAGGATGCTCTTCTACAGCCCCTGCAGACACCCCAGGGAAACCCCTCTCAGCTGGAGTAGATCTGGGTGCCGATCACACGCATTATCTCCTTCTGCACCTTGGGCTCCTGGGTGTTAATGTTAGCATCTCCCACCTGACCATCCTCATAACTGAGAGAGAGAAAGAGAGAGAAAGAGAGAGAAACAGACAGACAGACAGAGGGAGACAGAGAGAGAGAGAGACAGAGGGAGACAGAGAGAGAGAGAGACAGAGGGAGACAGAGAGAGAGAAAGACAGAGGGAGACAGAGGGAGAGAGTGAGAGATAGAGAGAGAAAGAGAGACAGAGAGATAGCGCGAGAGAGATGTGGATAGAAAAGGTTGCACACTTTGCATGGCATTCACAAAACACAAGAACTATGTACTGTCGTAAAACACCTTAAACACCTTTAATCAAAGTCAGATTGTGGGATTAACGTCAAAGTCAGATTGTGGGAGAAACGCTTAATACTCACAAGCTTAATCAGATTAAAACTATCCACACACTTTCTTTTTCAAAAATGAAAATATTTGCATTTGCAGCTTCATCATCATCTTAACATTTAAAATAAATGTGGCAACAGCACTGAATTACTGTTTATCATTTTATTAGCTAGAAAAAGTAAATTAAATAGTCAAATAGATAATTTTTATGTTGACCTTAAAATGTTAACCTCATTACAATAAATTTCATACAACCTAAAGTCAATTATTGATACTGTGATAAAGCATACTCTTTTTAATTAGGTATATGAGTTTACGTATTCTTCAATATTGAACCAATTTAATTATGGACTTTAATTTTACTTTTAATTTAAGCGTGCACACACACAGATCTGAAATTCCAGACTGTACTAAACACACAGCTTGTTACACACACATGAACTCACACAAAGAAGAAGCGTGTGCACACGTGGTCAGATACAGGACAGACCCAGATGTTTCCATGTTTCTGGAGGTCCTTTGAAGTGATCACTGTGACAAAAGATTAAAAGCCATATTGACAAATAAGCAAACCTCAGATGTCTTGCTCTGTGCCTTTAATCTCATATTCTGCACCAAAACATTTAGGTGGTTTTTAAAAGTATTTTCTGCTTATTCCTGGCAGTTTTAGACATTTTATGGTTCAATTCTAGGAATACACATGAAGGTCTCTTTCTACAGGCTAGACAGAACCTTCAGCCCAGGGGGAATAACTCCTTTCCTGCACTAATCTACAATAACACATATCAAGTACCCAGAGAGCTCCAACTTATCAGCAGGGCTTCAGGTCAGTGTAATCCTGATGAAATTCACATAAAAACCAGGCTGCTCTTCCGAATCTGTCACATAAGCACACCTGGCGCAATACAGGGCTCTCTGAAAGCAAAACCTGTCCTGAATTGTCTCGTAAATGTCACATGCAGTTTATCAGGCCCAGCCTGCTCCAGGAGAGCTATAATAGGCACCAAGTCAGCCGCTCACCTTCACACAGAGCAATGCAGTTCAGGTTCCGACTCTGCAGAAAGCGGGACTGTATAGGGCGGCTCTGTGAAAGGAGGAAAGAGAGAATTTAAACGCTTAGATTTCAGACATTTATCAGTTGGAGCTGGCAGGGTAAAAAAATGTTAAGAATGGGGAGCGACGAGGATTGACAGGATCAGGAATGAGTTTATTAGAGGGACAGCTAAAGTTGGACCTTTTGGAGGAAAAGTCAGAGACGCGAGGCTGTTGGTTTGGACATGTGCTGAGGAGAGACTCTGAGTGTGTTGGGAAGAGGATGCTGAGGAGAGACTCTGAGTGTGTTGGGAGGAGGATGCTGAGGAGAGACTCTGAGTGTGTTGGGAGGAGGATGCTGAGGAGAGACTCTGAGTGTGTTGGGAAGAGGATGCTGAGGAGAGACTCTGAGTGTTTTGGGAGAAGGATGTTGAGGAGAGACTGAGTGTGTTAGGAGGAGAATGCTGAGGAGAGACTCTGAGTATGTTGGGAAGAGGATGCTGAGGAGAGACTCTGAGTGTGTTGGGAGGAGGATGCTGAGGAGAGACTCTGAGTGTTTTGTGAGAAGGATGCTGAGGAGAGACTGAGTGTGTTGAGAGGAGAATGCTGAGGAGAGACTCTGAGTATGTTGGGTGAAGGATGCTGAGGATGGAGCTGCAGGGAAGAGGAGAAGAGGAAGGTCTAGTAGGAGATTTATGGATGTGGTGAGGGAGGATATGCAGGCAGTTGGTGTGAGAGAGGAAGATGCAAAGGACAGAAGGAAATGGAAACAGTTTATATGCTGTGGCGACCCCTAATCGGGAGCAACTGAAAGCAGAAGAAGAAGAAAAAAGATTGATAATAATGTCAGGATGTCAAAAAGCTAGCCAACTGTTTTGTGCTGTTCTGAGTGAAGAGCTGGACTTCTTTTTCCTCCTTGCCTAGTGAGTACACTGCCACCCACCTTGAGTACTGAACCGTTACCAATAAGACTAATAGGAAAATAAAAAATACTTCACTCAAAAATTTGGAGCAAAAATATCTCAACTCCACATTGTCAATATAGAAAAAAAGTTAAGAATTTCATCAGCCAGACTTTAATATTTTGACTTAATTAAACTTCTAATAGTAAGGTAACAGGACAAAAAGATTTAAGGAACTTTGTAAGGTTTAAGGTATCCTGAACACTAACTTTTTTAACTTACCAATCATTTAAAAATATGATGATACACCCATGTCAATAATAAATATATTAATCTATTGTCTGGTGTGGTTGTGTAGCAGACAGCTGGCCGATGAGATTTGACGACTCCAATGCTCGGCGGGACTGGGGCTGGAGGCCGGCATATGGTCTCCCAGAGCTCGTCACGGACATGCTGAACCGTGTCCGGAACAAGAGGACCAACGCAGGCCTATCTGTTAGCTAGCAGTCAGATTCTCGCAACTGACCGCATGGATCACCATCCCCCTTAAAGCCCCTCACCGTGCTCACAGTAAAGGGGAGCCATGTCTTCAAACCAGAACTTTTCCTGTTCTTCCAGCCACTTTGTCTTCCACATAAGACAAGCTTCTCAACACAGACTCTGCCTGCCTGTGGATTACTGACACACACACACACACACACACACACACACACACACACACACACAAACAAACAAACAAACAAAAACACACGGATTGCATTTCAGCAGCTTTTGTCCTTTTCAGGGATTTATTCTTTCATGGTTGTAATTTCTGTCACAGGTTGAGGGGAACAGACAACCCCAAACAGGACATTCGTTTTGAGACACATTTTCAGATGCTAATTTTTCTTCTTGCTTCATAACGTCATCATAACCTCCTGATATCTCTGTCACTCTGCATCTTTTCCTCTCTCATAAAAGTCATTACTGTAGCTTGCTGCAGTTGCTAATTAAGGTTATTAACCAATCGAAGTTATTAGCCAGCAGGTTAAGCTAGGCATTTCTACTAATAAATAAGGCAACTTAGTTCTCATTATTTTGCTCCCAGCTAACTTAACATGGTTGTCCTGGTTAGCTGGTTTGTTTTGGCTGCTTCAGTAAATCCATTCCATGTTACCTCAGAAAACCCTCACCGGCCTTCAGGTTGGTAAATGGCTAATGTGGCCAAGAACATGGATAATTAGGTGTTAGCTTAAGCTAAGTGTTTATGTTAAAGAATTTGGCTAATTAGCTCGCCGCTTAGGCTAAGCATTTCAGCTGAGTTTTTCTAATGAGCTGACATTTCTGTTTATTAATATGGCAACTTAGCAGCTTAAGCTAAGATTTTTTTTCTACTTTTCTCATTTATTTGCATAGATAAGCATTTCTATTCATGAATTAGTCTCATTAGCAGTCATTCTAAGCTAAATGATTTTGCTTCCAACTGTCATAACCAAACCTGGTTGTCCTGGTTAGCTGATTTGTTTCGGCTGCTGCCGAATATCCATACCCTGTCTCCTCAGAAAACCTATTACCGGCCGTCAGGCAGATGGTAACATCGTCTTGAGCGTGTTGACTAGAGTGCTGTGTTACCAGAGGGGATTTTTAAAAGGTTTGGCTCAGGGTGCTTCCCTTAAACCCAGCTGTTACTCTTCATGGTCTTACTGTGGTTCGAGGCCTTATCTTTTATGTAGTCCTCCTATTACTTTGGTGGGCTACAGACCTTCCATTAGCTTAGTTTGATGGCGTGGTTTAGCGAGGTATTTCATTGCTTATATATCTAGACACCAGTAAAGGCAAAGACAAAAGATAAAATTAAAGAAAAAATATTGTGTGCCATCTAGTAAAATCCTAGAGGCCTCATCTGTAATGTATCATGTATCACACTGGATAGACACCAAAAGCTGCCTTATATCTCACTGGTCCTCTTCCATTCCTGAAACGTTAGCCTTTTAAACAAGTTCATACTACATTCATCTGTCATCCATATTGTTGTGTCTATTGATTCTAATTGTTATCAGAACAATAGAAGTATTTATTTTTTATTCAGGTTTCAAGGTGAATCTCACTCCAGCAAATTTGTATTCCCTCTCCTTTTTCATAGCTTGCTTTCACCAATGAGTGGGTACAGTGTAGCAGTCAATACCAATTTGTTTCAAGTCTAACTTACAATAATGACACTGCAAAAACAGGACAACATCCCAGCTCAGGAGGAACAAAAGGAGAACACCGTGATCCGGGTAAAATTTCAGATCAGTCGATTCAGATGAACACAGTCCACAGCGAATCCACTAAGTATTGCGTACATCTCCTGAATAGATTCAGCCTTGGAGGGCACAAGACAGATGATCATACATAGAAACACTTTTTCCTCATCAACGGGATGTGATCTGGGAAGGGGGGGAATTATATTGTGTTGAGATAGGCCTTAAAGTTCCATAAATATTTAAATTTATAAACAAAATTAGTATATAATTATTCCCATGCAGAATTGAGGGGAAACTTGCAGTGTAATTTTATTTATCAGAAGAAAAAAAAATGAAATAAATGATATAATTTTCTCAGAATGCATATGTGTTTCTCTTCATCTGTTATTACTATGTTAATTTTGTTGACTGATGAGAGAGGAGGGAAGGCTATCATGCCCATCTCTATGATCTATTGGTTCATGCCCCCAGCTCTGATGAAGCAAAATACCACCTGGGGCAAATGTTTGCAGTATTCAAAGTCTCCAGTCTCTGCCTCCATCCCAAGAAATGTCACCTTTTCCAGTGCAAAGTCCAGTTCTTTGGCAGAATAGGCAAGTACATTTCCAATGACACAAAAACTGTCAAGGCAGTCCAGCGATGGCCTTGGGAGAACATAGAAGAATCAGGAATCGATGTGGCAGCTGGTGGACTGGTGGTTAGGCAGTCGCCCCTGGAATAGGATGGTCATGGGTTTGAATCCCAGGACTGCCAGTGGCACCATCGAGGTACCCTTGAGCAAGGGACCATTGGTGCGTGGAGGGGAAACTAAACACAAGACCACAACAAGACAAGAGACATGGCAGCAGAGGCAGTAGGTGACAGACACACATCACATGTGTGGAGATAATTCACTCTAGGCCACACAAAGAGCACGGTAACCCACCAGCTAACATGGGTGATGCTAGCACTGCAGGGAGTCGTCCAGTCCAGAGGACACTGAGTGGCTGCGTGGCTTAAGCTGTTCCCACTTTCTGTTGTGCACTTAAATTTACCAGAAAATTCAAGGTATTAGCCTTTGTTTTGTTTTGTTTAATTTTCATGTTGACTGTTAATGTTACAGAGAACTTTAATAAAAGTTGTTCATTGTTCGACACCCGTGTTCCTCCACTGCGTCTGTGTGACGTCATCAAACAACTAGTCGACTTGACTTTGACTTTGTTGATGGATAAGTCAACCTGAAAAAATCTAAAGTTGTTAATTCCCTAATGTGGACTAACAAGGCTGAGCACTGATGCAGGCAATTGGCGAACTGGCACAGTGTGGACAGAGAGGCATTACAGGGCAGGGAGAACGATTGTCTATTACAGACAACGCCTCACCAAACCAAAACACAATAATTGAGACGAAACACTTTTGACCCCACCAGTTTGTGCTGAGGAATGACAACATACCTCTAGCATGGCTAAAGCTCTTTAAGTAGGCTGAGGGCCAAGTGGCTTGCTAGATCGCCATAGTGCAGAAGTATGGCAGTACTGATGTACTGTCCTGCCGCCCTCTTCCCCCCTTGAACACAACTGCCATATGGATGAGCACACCTCGTGATGGACTCAAGAAGCCCCGTAGCTTGTAAGAATTCCAGCAAACCTAGGCTGCAGACCCCATGTTTGCTCAGGTGCTCAAGTGGTGGAAACGGGTAGACATCAGGCTCCATACCAAAAGGCTCCTTCTGGATTGTGCAATACAAAAAGAAACAGCAGTTTTCAAGATATCAAGAATAAGAACATGTGTACAAGTCAGGAGTAAAAACCTACATACAGGACTTATAATCATTATTAATAATTTCTATGATCTTAGAAAATTATTCATTTGTTTATTTAGAACAGTGCGCACTATCTAGTGTGTAAGTGCAAAGGGCGCCGGATTGGAACGCGCCCGGGCTTCTTCTGGTAAATGACGGCACGCGGCGCGGGGGCTCGTGGGAAGTGGCAGCGCGTTTTCCACGCTCGGGTTTTTGTCGCAGCGGACTGTGGAAATGGACGCGGGTTTTTTCCGCGTAAGTTTGCGGCTCAGGCCGGTTTTAAAGCTTTGTGACCGGACATTGAGGGACACGAACCCGACCTGAGCGGTTTCATATGGTTGTGAGCCGCGTGTCCGTGTTAAATGTTGCTGAATTTCGTTAAACGGTTCTCGTTAGCCTGTTAGCTCTGAACAGCTAGCTCGGAGTGAAATGGCGGACCATATATAAAACCTGCCTGTGTTAATTTTCCATATTTTGCATCTTTATGTCGAAGCTAAATGGTCTGCAACGGTAACGTTAGTGATATTTTTATTACATAAACGAAGAAGTCGGTAGGCGAGTTGCTGTTTAACTAAAAGAGGCCTGTTACATGTTAGCATGAACCCTTTAGCAGCTGGTTTGAGTTTATTTTTATTCGTCTTATATGTCTTTAAAAAGAGTATTGGACTTGTTTGTGTATCAGTGTGTTGTTCCGAAGCTGTAAATGGTCTGTTTATTGTTTTTTTTTTTTTTAGCCAGTGACGCGTTAGAAAGGCTAACAGGCTAATTGTGTAGCATAGTTTCCCTCAGAGTGTGTTGGTATTTTGGCTCATTTTCAATTTCTGCTTCGTATGGACGTGGTTTAATGTTGTAAAATAACGTTTCTGTGTCAAACTGACAATATTATATAATATAGAATTTAAAATGCTCCCATGTGCCACTTTGCAGTAACATGCTGCCGCTGTAAATGCACTATGGACAAAAGTATTGGGAGACACCTGTTTTTCAGCGTTTGGGTTAGGCGCCTTACTTCCAGTGAAGGGTAATGTTAATGCTTCAGCAGACCAAGACATATTGCACATCGCCATGCTTCCAGCATTGTGGACACAGTTTGGGGAAGACCTTTTCTATTCCAGCATGACTGTGCCTCATCACACAAAGCAAGGTCCGTAAATGCATGATTGGATGAGTTCGGTGTGGAAGAACTGGACTGGCCACACAGAGCCCTGACTTTAACCCCATCCAACACATTTGGGATGAACTGGAACGGAGATTGTGAGCCAGGCCTTCTTGTCCAACATCAGAGTGCGACCTCTTAAATGCTGCACAGAGTGAATATGTACAAATTCCCCACAGAAACACTCAAGTCTTGTGGAAAGTTGTTATAGCTGTAATGGGGGGACCAGCTCCATATTAAAGTTTATGCATTTGAATAAAATGTCATGACAGTCCCTGTTGGTGTAATGGGCAGGCACCCCAATACTTTTGTCCATATAGTGTGTTCAAGGTGGAGAGGAAATTCCATGTTTCAGTTATTAAGTTGAGTTTCTCATTACAGGGAACGAGCGCGGAGCAAGATAATCGTTTCAGCAACAAGCATAAGAAGCTGCTGAAGCAGCTGAAGTTTGCAGAATGTCTGGAGAAAAAGGTAAACTATTTTTTTAAAGTTATATTTTACTGCTTGATTAAACCTCTCAGTCAAGCCTGCTATTGATACTGCATATGTTCTTGTTGCAGCCGCTGAAATCCTTCATACTTAAAGCGCTCATGCAGCTAAAATGGATTGTACCGCCCTTTCTTGTTGTAGGAAGTTGGTCAGTCAGAAGGACACCTTTTGAGAACTTAAATATTGAAATTTCTGGCCGTTTGTGTGGTGTCTCTGAATTGAAGCTCAATTATAAATTCAGTGAGATTATATATTAGTCTTTCTAAATTGGATTCTGCATTTTTTTTAACTGGGTGTTTGGTTTCATAGGTGGATATGACGAAGGTAAACCTGGAGGTCATCAAGCCTTGGATCACCCAGCGAGTGACTGAGATCCTTGGCTTCGAGGATGATGTTGTCATCGAGTTTGTTTTCAACCAGCTGGAGGAGAAGGTAGTTTTAATTTATTCTGTTTTCTGCTCCTTTCTTTGATGACATGCAGACAGGCTTGCAGTAGTTCTTTTGTACTCCGTCTGGCTGGATGAAGGGATTGGAGAAACGTGACATGTGCTTAGAAACATACTTGGAACGAATACTGTAGCCACACAAAGTGAAGGGCACAGTTTTGTGTCTTCTGTCTGGTAGAAATGGGTAAAGAATCTTATGGACTTGCTGAAGATACTGTGATATTTGACAACGTGTCTTCTAAATAGCACTTTTTTCTAATGATGATGTGATTTATGATTTAAAAGGCCTGAACCAATATGGATGTTATACCTTGCAACAGAAGTATAGCACCAACACCTAATTAGATCTCACCTGAGCCCAAAGTCTCACTGAGCCCAACTCTCCCTTGATGATGAACTTTGTGTTTCGAGGTGAGTTATGAACAGGGACTATGACATTAGAATCGTGTCAACTTGATCAGTTGTATTGCTCTTTATTCCAGAATTTAAAGCAACATTTCACAATATACATAACAGTAAGAAATTTTTTGGAACATACTATACAGCAAAAGAAAACTTTGCTTTATTAGTAAATTAGAGCTGCACAATATGAACAAAATGTTAGTATTGCGGTTATATTAATTTTTGTGATGCCTTTTAGTATATTAAAGGGGCCATATATTTTTGACAATAAAAAGGGCTGAAGTATGTAAAAATTGCAGTTTTCAAAATGTATGTTAAACCTCCACCTCCATATAGTCCATAAATGGCGAATAAGTTGCAAAACAGACCATTTTTGTTTTATAACTTATAATATATAATACACATATCTCCTTATTCAGCATGGCGCCGCTGATTCATGCGGACGTTCTAAGAAGGGTTTCAGACCCATCTTTTTACTAATATGGGCTCTGTAAGAACACCTTAGTCACTCACTGTCTTTAATGGTTAAAGATCGACTAATCTGATCAGACCAAAATAATTTGACTTTTGAATTTCATGAAGACCTCGATTCTTCAGATCACCCAGTACTCACCTGGAGCTGTGATTGGTCACCCTGTCAGGAACACTGATTGGTCAGAGGCTCATTTGCATATTGCGGGGTTCTGCCCTATCAGTATTGCAGAGACCGAAATCATGAGGGCGATTAACAGGCGATATTGTGCAGCTCTGTTGACATTCAGAAGTTTGGAATCAATGTTTTTTTGGCTTTTTTGGCATCTATAAACAATTTCTGTTATGCCATCTTTACAGGTGTAAAATAGTCTGGAAATTGTAGAATCCAGAATAATATCTAAAGATAGGAAGCTGTATAATGTCAAGAATTAAGTTATAATAGAATGTATAACAGTATGGCTCAAAAAAAAGGCAGAATTGGGAAATATAGGGTATTATTTAGATAATATTGTATTGAAATAGTATCCAAAAAGCAATTGAAAATATATTTTGGTTTATAGAATTAAAATATTTGATTAACATGACTAGTGATTCCAAACTTCTGAACTTGTCACTTATGTCTTATTTAACACCACATGTGTGACACAACTGCATTTTTATTAGGACATTTAGTTAGCCAGTTGAAGAACAGCAGTGTATTATTTTGGAAAACGGCACTGAATCCTTTGTGGAAATGCTTGATTGTTTTTGCCACCTTGAAATCATAGTAGTAAAGTCTAGGGAATAGAGATTCCCTATTATGCCAATCTTTTTTCTTTGACAAATTACTGTCTAAAGTTGGTTTGTAAGTCTTCGGTTGCTATGGTGAGGACTCCAGAAAGGTATCGTCTCATCTATCAGCCTCCTTCAGTCTTGACAGCAAACATAGAAATGTATACATGCAGTCCCATCCAGTAGAAACTTGAGTCTCTCTGTAATTTAATATCTTAAAGGCCAGCAGTTTCATTTGATTTTGATATGTACTGTAGAGTTCATAGGCCAGTTTACTTCCTCTCTGCTCTTGACTTAGATTAATGAAGAATAAAACAATCATTTTTACTTGTCTTGTGTACTCATTATTGCTTGTTCGTTTCTTGCAATTTAGATAAATGATATAACATTATACTCAAGGTGGTTGAGTCACAAGCAGTAGGGAGGCGGAAGCAAGCCAAAGGAGCGTCCCTGTCTGTGCAGGAGTGGCGGGTGCTCCAATCCCCCTCCCCGAGCCCGCAGAGCCTGCAGGAGGCGCACACTGAAGACACCGGGACTGTACTTGCTTTGTGGGGTTTTGACACACTCTGTATTGTGGATTTATTGTTGCTGTGTCACAACAGTAGGGGAAATAGGGGAGAGATGCTTTTGCTATATCCTAGAGGTGGGAATGGGTCTTGCAATGAAAGAGTTCTTGGCTCATTACTTTATTTTGCCATTCATGTTTTGTTTTTAAGGAGGGTGGATCTTAAGACTAGAAATTAAGTAATGCATGCCTTCGAGGAAGCCACTTAGTCTTAGTTTTGTTTCTAAAGCTTGAATCCAAGACACTCGGACAGTCAGTCAAAACCGAGTCTGAATATAGCAAAAGGCTGAAAGCTCCTGCTTTCTGTTACAAAGTGTTTGTTCTTTCCTTAAATATTTGTTTCCTGATGGTATTTAGAAAGGAAAATAAAATTAGGATTGGCCATCAGAGTCCACCCTTCTTTTTTTTTTCCTATTATATCGATGTCATTAAGCTTTCTGTTTTTCCTTCTTTCCATCCTTGGTGTCTGTGTTGCAGAATCCAGATGGTAAGATGATGCAGATCAACTTGACCGGTTTTCTGAACGGAAAGAACGCTCGCGAGTTCATGAAGGACCTCTGGCCTCTGCTGCTTAGTGCCCAGGAAAACATCGCTGGCATCCCGTCTGCCTTCCTTGAGCAGAAGAAGGAGGAGATAAGGCAGAGACAGGTGAGAGGGAGGGATACCTTGAATGGCTTAGATTTAAGACCTGCGCCCAGAGTGAAGCAGGCTTTCTCAGTAACCTGGGTAACTTGGACCAAAAGGATTTAGGGGAAAGATTTATGCTTTTAGTTATTTAATAAGTATTTCTTTCTGTTTTCGGCCAAGTGTCCTCATCTTCGGTTTCGGGCCAAAAAAATAATTTCAGTGCATCCCTTTTATTTATATATATATAAATAAATAAACATTACATTACATACTCACACATACATACACACACAGTAACCACCTGCTTTTCGTGGGGGTTACATTCCAAGAGGACCTGCGTATATTGAAAAACCGCGTTGTGATGTGGTTAAAAAAAAAAAAAAGTCTAAAATGCCTCTGAGTACAGCGGTATTTCAGCATCCCAAGGTGCGCTTTCTTTGTGTTCTCATCAGTGCCAAAACATTTATAGTTACTATTTATATAAAAATGTATCTGAATTTACTTTAATATTTATGTAAATATTAAAATGTAAATTTTATTTGTTTTAAGTTAGCACTAAAATGCATGAAAAATTATATATTGCCACAAAAAAAGCTGAGACATACGGGCCTTGTCCGCCACGCCTCCTCATCCTCGTGCAGGGTTCATTTTTGGGCGCGGTGCTTAGCAACCCAGCATGAGGGCGAGGGGGCGTGGCGGACGAGGCCCGGACATCACAAAAGCATAAAATGCGGAGGATTTCAGCAGTTTCCGCGTTAGTGTGGGGACTTCCGTGTACAATTATCTGTAAGGTTCTCAGAAAAAAATCTGCGTCACACTGATTCCGCGACTCCTGATCCGTGTAAAAGCGGGGGGTTACTGTGTATATATACATTTCATATGTCAGTTTGTGACCGTCTTAAACTCTTAAAATTAGCTGTATCCTTAAAAGGATTGTCCAATTAGAATTTTCCTGGGCACTAGACAGGCTTGACATTTGGCTTAGGTTGAAGATTCTGCGTTGTGAAATACTTCCTTGCTTTGTGGTTGGTATTGAAGGTTGTTTTTGTTGTGACAGATTGAACAGGAAAAGCTGGCATCTTTGAAGAAGATTGATGAAGACAAGAAAGAGAAAGAGAACAAAGAGAGGGCTCAGTCCAAGAGCCCTAAAAGGTAGGTTTGAGTTAACATGCTTGGTTGAACCAAGTAGTTAATCCTGTGTAATCATTCAGTTTCTGTTGCATGTACACACTGAGGCTTGCTGTGTTTTTGGTGTTTCATAGCTGATGTGTTGGCCAAGTTGTTAAAATCCTTGTTTTAATCCTTCGACTTTTTGATTCCAGACGGAAGTCTCGATCCCCAGCGAAGCGCGAGAGGAAGCGCAGTCACTCGCGTTCCCCTCGCCGCAAACCCAGTCCTGTCGCCTCACCTCCTCCAAGCCCACCCGTTCACAAAGATGAACCTCAGCCTGAGCCTGACCAATCAGAGAGCTCCAAAGCAGAACCACTGATTCAGGAGGCTTCCTCTACCAGGTAGCTATTAAAACAAACCCAGACGGTCAGTATCTTTGCGAACAGGGGAAAAAAAAAAATGCAGAGAATGCTTTGATAATCCTTTCACATTTCTTCAACATCAAGCCTTACTTTAGAGCCCATGTGACACAAAAATTGTGCCTTTAGTCTGCTGGTGTCTTGGCAAGTAGAAGTTTCATTTCCACTCTTCTTGTCTAGTGACCTTGTGGCTGAGGTGAAGCCAGACTCTGTGTCCGAGACCACTAAGGACGCATCTCCAGAGAAAACCACAAAGACAGAGGAAAAGCCAAAAGCACGAGACAGGGACCGGGAGAAGGATAGCCGACGAGATCGCCCACGCCACCGATCCCGATCTCGTTCGCCCCGCTCCCGCCGACGCCACAGATCTCGCTCCAGGTAACGTGACACAGGCGCCGAGGTACCATGGAGGCTTCTATAACTGGGAGTTTAACAAATGTGTCAACATCTTATTGTTAATTTCACGCCAGAATAGTGTAGGATTATGAGGTGTGATCTTTCTCAAATAATTTTCTTCTCCTTCCAGGTCATACTCCCCCCGACGCAAACCAAGCCCTCGGAGGCGCATGTCTCCAAGGCGCAGGAGCCCTCCCAGGCGACCTCCTCCCCCCAGACACAGACGGAGCCGCTCGCCGGCCCGCAGGTATGTGCAAAGTGTTGTAAACAGCCAGCCTTCAAACCCTGACCTGGTAATCTAGATAATCACCAAACCACACGATGGTCTACTCCAGGCATATTCTAAGCGAAGTAGTTGGCTAGCTTCATTTACATGTAATAGCAACAAACAAATTTGAGCAATTTCAGCTCTGAGGTAAGATTACTGCATCATCAGATAAAAATGGTTGACTTGGAAATAAACTTGAAATTTAGGTTTCACTTGACTATTACAAACCTTTTGTTTCACAAGCAGACTCAATGCTATTGGCGGCCTCTCTCAAAACTAAGAAATGTTTATCTTGCTTTTTCTAGTAAAGCAAACTTGATCCCTGGCTTGGTAACAGCAAATATGTTTATTATTTTAGTGATACTGGTAAAACCAGAAAACTGAGATGGTTATTTTTCCTGTTCATGCTCTGAATTACCGGAATGCATCCGCTCACTTTGTTAGCTGTCTTGTTGGGGACTGTATGCGTGTAATAGGGTGCCAAGTTCTGGTCCTGGTAATCTTGCCATCCTGGAGATTTTGGTTTACACTTTCCTTTGTATGATTAGAGATTAAGTGTATTTGATTAGGGTTGGAGTTTAACTTGATGTATAATCTTTTAGGACAACAGTCTTTTATCTCTGTGTATTGGGCATCACTGTCTCAAAACTAAATTGAAGAGAAACTGATTCTATGATCATGATTCTGTTTTGTGGTAAGATTTAAACCCAAGAATCCCAGCTTTTTAAACACTTTCTCTTTCCTCCTCCAGACGGCGCTCACGTTCTCGCTCATCCTCAGGCAGCTCGTCTTCTCGTTCGCCTCAAAAGAGGCCAGCGAAGCGGTCAATCACGCCGCCCAGGAAACAGCCACGCCATGTTGAGCCATCTTCCAGCCCGCCCAGGAGACGTCGCAGCCCCCCTGGCCCTGACACTAGCCCCTCAGGTAACACAGCAGATTTTCAGAATAACTATGCCTACATCGCTCACAAACTTGCGTATAGCACAAACTGAAGACATCTGTCAGTGTGTAAGTAAAGACACATTTCATTTTGGTCATTGGAGATTTTTAGCGTCCACTTTCCAGCACTGCAGGCTAAAAGTGGCATCACTTTCTTGCACAGTCTAGTCTGCCTATTAAGGTTTCATTTACTGCTCACCCTGGTCTTCTATAAACACACAATATACTTTACATAGTGTAGCTTGTGAAGTACCAGTAAGCTGATCCATTTCTCCCATCACTATTATGAGTGTGAGTGATGAGGCACTGGGTTCCTCTATCCATTAGCTGGACACTGGTGTTATTGTTGATGCCTTACACT
Source organism: Alestes dentex (assembly GCA_037576975.1). Taxonomy (NCBI): domain Eukaryota; kingdom Metazoa; phylum Chordata; class Actinopteri; order Characiformes; family Alestidae; genus Alestes; species Alestes dentex. The sequence goes on along the minus strand of JBBIGA010000001.1, from coordinate 37,180,518 downwards.
GTTGGATTGTGTAGTAGAACCAGACCAATTGTCCTTAACATGCTCCAGGTGTTTTTTCCGTCACAGTCCGTATCTTGTGTAGGTCATTAAACTGCTGGTTTTGAAAAAGCATGGTTGTGGAGTTTCGGAAAACTAAACTGCCTTAAGTTCGGTGTTTGTTCATTTTAGGCTCAAAACGCAGAGCTGGTGGAAGAAATGAATCACCATCTCCTGTTTCCAAACTCAGACGATCAGACATATCAGAATCCGGTAAGTGCGCATATAATGTAGCACTGTTTGTAAGTGTATAACTCTTGTGCTTAGATACATATGCATTTTGGTGCAGGATGCATTACATGTATTCATGTGCTGGATGTTGCCCAGGTTTTTTGAAGACCATGCATGGTTAATATGAATGTAATACTAATTAATACTAACTTGCTCAGGGTGCACACCCTCAAGAGTCCCTTTAATATTCATTGAGGTTGTGTACTTGTACTGGTCCTGGAGTACTTCTGCCCTTCATGTTGAATGGTTTCCTCCACTCTTAACACACCCAGATGGCCTCAATAAGGTTGTAGCAGGAGGGTTTGTGAGCAGGGTGGAAAATATGCGGTCCATGACCGGAATTGAGAAATGCTCGATGGTATTGTAAAGTATTGATTAGTGCAGTATTTCTCAACCCTGTCACTAGAGGTCCACGACTCTGGACGTTTTAGAGGGGTTTTTTTGTTGTTGTTGCTTTAACAGTCACCACATGAGAGTTAGGAGTGGTAAACACTCAAATGTACAGTGCAGTGTTCCTCCAGGACCACTAGGTTAGTGGAATGAAGTAATTTCCCTTGAAGGTGTAGCTGCACATGGTAACTCCGAGAGAGAGCTTCAGTGTAGGCACATTTATTACATTGTTAGGTTCTATATAACCACCTTATGTTGAATAATGGGAGTGCCCCTTTTGTGTGTGTATTATTCATCTTAATAAAACACTCATTTTGAAGGTGTGAGTGTGATTGCACATTGGTTGTGTTTATATGTGCGTGTGTAGAGACAGGTGAGTACATACTACATTGCTGTTTATTGGGCACTGAACAGACCCCTCACTGCTTTGCATTTCAGAGGAGGATAAGGTGGGGAAGGGGGCTGCGGCTGATTCTGTCCAGCAGCGACGGCAGTATCGCAGGCAGAATCAGCAGTCATCTTCAGGTTGTCACTGCTTCTTTTTTTTTTTTTTTTTTGTGGTGTCCCTTCACTCCATCCTCACCTCCTCTCTCATTGTCTGCACCTGTGTGCCTGTTCCTACTGTCATTCTCATGATATGGTGCTTTGGAAGGCTCCTGTAAATGTCTTGTAAAATATTTCCATTAAATAAATAATAAATAAATGTGTCTGTCTTCAGAGACTGGATCGTCCTCGTCATCCTCAGAGGATGAAGGACCCAAGAGGCAGGGCAGAGGGCCTGCAGCCCGGAATGGTGAAATCAGGCGGAGGCGGAGCCACTCACCAGTTTCACCTAGGAGGCGACACAGGGATCCGTCCCCGAGGTAGAGTGATACAACCATTCGGTTTACTTAAATTCAGCCAAAAGAAAAAACCTCGCAACTAGATCAACACAGAAGCCCTCCTTTTATCTCATGAACTTTCCATGACATGCTTAAAGGAAGTTACAACACGGTTCTTATTTAGTTAGCATGTTTTGGTGCCTGGACCTGGTAATACATTTACTGCAGTTCTTAAAGAGATTTAAAATCTATTGTCGCTTCTTTTCATGCAGAAAGAGACGATCTCCATCACCTCGGCGTCATCGCTCACCGTCCCCGGCCAGACGACGCAGATCGCCTTCCCCTCCTCCCAGACGCAGGTATAGTTATTTTTGGGTTCATGAATCCCCCACCCCTGCAATCCGACTGACTTGACGGTATGATAAATGATTCATTTCATCGACAAGAATAGTTTGCTGAAATATCAAATATACTCAAACAATCTTACAAATGTCCATAGTAGGGCATGAACACAAAAGTCGGCTAGTCGACTTCAGAGACACAAGTTGACTCCCCCTGAGAGAAGTCGACTAGTGTGGGTTTTTTTTTTTTGTTTTTTTTTTTTTTTTGGGGGGGGGGGGTGTGTTTTTTTTTTTTTTTT
>JBBIGA010000001.1:37154870-37165973 GCA_037576975.1 Alestes dentex | reverse complement strand
TTAAAACAATAGTTACATTAGATATATTACTGTAAAAATATAACAAAGGCAACATTTATAGTATTACTTTATCTGAACTATATCAGTCATATAAACTTGAAGCATCAGAATCGGCATTGGTTTCGGCCGATCACCTAGACAAAAAATCGGTACTTGGTATCAGTGGCAAAAATCCTGATCGGAGCATCCCTAATTAACAGCATAGGCTTGAATAGCCACTTCTGTACTTCTGTACACTAGGTGGTGGTGTGCTCCTTTTACAGGGAAGCAGAAGTCTAGCTGTTCACTAACAATAGCACAAACCAGCTGGACAGTAGGAGTCTGAGTTTGCTTGATAGCTAGTTCAGAGTTTTATAATTGTATATAGTATCAATTAGGGGGAGGTTAAAAATACTATTATGTATAATAGACAGAAAATATATTTTAAAAAATTTTGACATTATTACAAAGCTCTCTACTGTTTATTTTGTGTTGTATTAAATGTCAATAACAGGATGCCTTTCTAACAGTACATAACCCACCTCTGTCTCCCTGATAGGTCGTGGCTAAGAAGTACCGAGGGTTTGAGATCCCTAAAGACATGACCGGTATCTGGAAGTACCTGAGCAACGCTTATACACGCGAGGAGTTCACCAACACCTGCCCCAGCGACAATGAGATCGAGATTGCTTATGCCGATGTAGCCAAGAGGCTTGTCAAATAATGCTTTGCAAAAATAATCCAGCAAACCCACGATTCCCTAACTGGGACTGAATTCTTTTTTTCCACATGAGAGAGAAAAAACATGGACTCTTTTTTTTCTTTTCTTTTTTTTTTTTTTTTCCTTCTCTTTTTCTTTAGAGTAAAACCCCACTGCATGTTTTTCCCCTTTGCCTCTTATACTTCTTTAAGATACTGCATTTATTGTCAATGTAACCCAAAGTGGTTGTTGGCGGTTTGGTAAAGCCAACCTTTTGTATCTTATCCATTTCTTTTTCAGTTTTTTTTCCCCCTGAGAGGTTTAGGTATTCATGCAGAAAATGCCACGTACTGGAGATGTGAGTTTGGGAGTGTTTTTGAACTTTGCTGGCTCTGGCCGGTATTGTTTAATTGTACACACAAATGTACGTATATACACACACCTCTCTGCTCTTCTCCTCCACTCTGTGTAGCAGAAGAGGAGTGGATCCACCAGCCGTTTCTTCTTCTAAAGATTTATGATAAAGGAAATGTCTTTTCTAGGCTTGCGAAGTGAGCATTTTTTTTTTCTGTTTTCTGATTGAACATTTTTGAACAGTGTTGGAAGCTCCAGTGTTTATTTCTTGAGAGCGGCTAGATCGAGCACTGACCGCTTCACATTATCAGACTCCGACATCACATGAAGGTAAAAGGTAAATTAAAAATAATGACTTTGGGTTGTTATTGGAGCAAGGAATTTATCCAGCTATGAGCAGATTACTAACCTTTTATTTAAAGTCCACCTAATTGGCATGTCGTCAATAAACTGGTAAAGTTTTGATCAGCAATCAGAAAACAGACACACTTAATACAGTTACAGTTTTTCAGTGCTTAGAGTGGCTGTTTAACCACACACAACTTTTCCTGTCCCCACAGGGGTCAAAGCATGAAGGGAGTAAACTATGTAGGATCTTTTGTAGGATCTATGAAGGTACATTGGTAGATGTAAACTAACTAAACAGCGCTCTGGTCAGAGTGATTCTGTTAATAGACAAAAGGGTTAAGAGAAGGAGACGTAAGAGTCAGCCAGTGAGCCAGATGGGTTCTTATTTTGTGACTTAATGCTAGAAATTCTAGAGATGTATAAGTTTGGATATAAGACACCGAATGTTTTCAGTTCAGTTTGGAATCATTTTTTAAGACCATTTTAGGAAAACAATTATAGATTTTGTTCCTTTTTTTTTTTCAAGAGACTGATGTGAAGATTTTATACACCCATGGATTTGAATGTAGCAGAGGGAAGACTTTTACTAGGGGAGTTTTATTACTAGACGACACCTCTGGCCTTAGTCATTTTCTCATGGGTGTGAAACTCGATGTCTCATTCAGCCTCATATTCAATTACAGAAGGAAGAATATAAGGTGGATTAAAGAAGAAAATTTTGATTATATTGGAAATTTAGGTTTTGCCAGTGGCTTTCAGCACGATGTTACCTTCTAAAATAAAAAGACACTCCTTTACAGAAATCCCAAATCGCAGCAAGAAGCATTCTTTCTGCCCTCGTTATCTAGTGAGGATTAGAAACAAGGAGCCGTGGCATTCAAGGGCAACAGCAGGTGTTTCGACTCTACTGTTGCAGAGGGACCCAGATGTTGTACATTGGAGTTACTTCATAATGTGAGATTTCTCTGTAATAATTTAATTGGTGTGTGTCAGCCTAACCTGTTTTTCTATAGATAGAATCTATAGAATTACCATAGATTGTAATTATTATGCATTTCTCTGCACTGCAAAGAAGACACAAAACACACTTATAATAGATGTCAATGGCAGGTGTGTGCTAAAGCACTGGGTTCTGTTATAAGTGTCTCCCTCTACCTTTGGTTTGTCAGAGGACGCAAATACAATTATAATAGAAGCCAATGGTAGAGGCTGAAGCCCTGGCATCTATTAGAAGTGCCTTTTGAGTCTTCCTGTAAGCCAAAAATAAAGCGTGGCCAATAAAAGAAGGGGTAAGACACAGTCTTACAGGATAGTCCTCATTCACTTGGCCTAAGTTATTCAGCTTACTGAGAAATCATACTTTGTGAAATCCCACCCAGAACCACTGCACTAACCCACCCCCTAAGGAGAACAAGGAACGGAACAGCATTCTCCCTGTTCTAACCGCTGGGGCTTTGCAGATACCGGGTGGAACAGAACTGAATCGTGTGTGATTAAAAAATAATAATAATTGTGCAGTATATGAGGCTCCCAGGTCCAAGACTGTCCACTGCTGTGGATGCCACTGGCTTTAACTCACCCTGCAATTACATGAAGGAGGGGACTCGAGTGAGTCATTCGACCCAAACGATTCGTTTGCTAGTTAACTGTCTAGTTACTGTTCTGAATCCTGATTCTCTAAACTGAATCGTGTGCCTTCTGAGAATCAGTAGTTGTGGTCAGCTTCATTCAGAAGAGAGAGACAGATTCTCTTCTTTCACTGTTGTCTGAGATACTGAATGTCCAAGTTTTGTGCCTTTTTGTTTTTATTTTTTGTTTTTTCTTTGTAGCATTCATTAGCCTGCTCTTGCCCAAAGCACAGGCTTCACACTGATAATGGAAACACTGCATGTTTGCCATATGCCATCTCGCTCTCATCAATAAACTGCTGGCAGCTATGACTCATGTGGCCTGTGTTTATTCTGCGATTAGCCTTTTACATAAACTTGTCCTGCCTTTAAATGCCCTGTAACTGCTCTGGAGAGATGATCTCAACCCTGGCCTATGATTATTCGCACATTTGTTTCTGTAAAGGTTTATAAAAATTGATCCAACTGAAGCACAAGTTAAGCCGCTACCTCCTTGCCTGTCTTTTGTGTGTGTATTCACAAGGGGGCGCTACAGTGCAAGTGATTTTTCAGCACTGAGGCTCCTCATGTTTATTATAACACTTCAAACGAGTTGATCAAATACAGATTTACCACTTATTTAAAAACCCACCCCTGCTTAGACCCACTTTTCGGTGAAAATGCCGTTACCTTAGTAAAATACTGAAAAGAAAGTGTCTGGTTAAGAAACCTAAGGTCCAAAAAAGTTAAAAAAATTAAGTAATTCCTTTTTTAAAAGTATTGAAATACCTAGTTTTTGTTTATTTTTTAAGGAACATTAATATTGATATGGTCCAAAATAATCCTAAAGCACCAAAATGAGAGTTGTGAGCACCAGCAAAGCTCTCCAGATGTTGGAATTAAAAATAAAAAACCACAAAAAGAGAACGAGGGACTAAAATGGAACCGAGAGGGAAAATGAGTCATGTCACCACGAATGTTCTCCAGAAGAAGCGAAAGCATGGTCCCGTAAACAGGCTGAGACGGAAGCACCTCTGAAGATCAGCATCACTCACTTTACCTGGAGCCTCCAGGCGATCACACACACACACACACACACACACACACACACACACACACTCCTCTCAGGTTGGAGCTCCACGAGAAACAGCTCGTTTCTTTGTTTTCTTCTCAAAAGCCCTGTTTTTGAGGTCCGAGCAGGATGAGCGTGTCCAAGGCTTCCAGGCTGAAGAAGCTCTTCGTGAAGTCCCGGTCCCAGGAGAAGGAGTGCAGGGAGCGGGAGAGCCCGGACAGCCCGACGAGCCCCGGGCCCCTCAGCCCGGACTCCCTGGCCACCAGCCCCGCCGACAAGAAGAAGAGGCGCTTCGGGTCCTGGAGGACCAAGAAAAAATCCCCCAAGGAGCCCAGAGACCCCCTGTTCTTCAACAGCACCGACGATTTCGACTCCATATCCAACCAAGTGTGAGTGGAGAACACAGTAAACTCCTTATGAATTTTTTTTATCAGTCTGTTTGGGAGTGTAATGCTGTGGATATCAAACTCCGACCCTCTCATAGGCAATTTATTTCATTTATTATATACTTCATCTATTAAATACTCATATATTATTATTTATATATGATTTATCTTTGCTTGTTCAGTGTTTATTACTTTAGAACCTTTAAAAATTTACATCTACATATATTTAAGCTCTATATACAAATGACTTATTGCATAGGCATACAACATTTTTATAGTTTTTTTTTAACTATTGCAATTTAAAAAATAATTTTGATTTTTATCGATTTAATGGGTCTAACATTTTTACAAATATAGAGCAAGTTTCCCACGTGCAAAGAAAATATGTTGATTTTTGTTTTGTAATTTTTTAAAGACATGTACAATACAAACAAGTCATGATCAATATAAAGTGCTTCAACCCACATGTGCAGATATTTACTTCACATATATGTGTACACTTGCACCTATACTTGTCTGATGTCGGGGCAGTTCTGGGGTCAGTCTGGGTGTATTTCTGTGCAGAGAGGAGCTGTTGGAGGTGTGGTGTGCTTGCTGATTTGTCTTGGTGTGCATGAAGCCGCCCGTGGGCCCAAATTCACAGAGGCCAATTTGTTTAATTGGTGCCAACACATTCACTTGCAATCTGAAAAGAATGCTTTGCTTAAAGTGATCATTACTGACATGAGGCTCTTTTATTCCGCCTGCTGGGCGGTCTGACTCGACTCGACTCGACTCGACTCGATCCCACTGTCAGGAAACAGAGGCTGTGCAAAAAAAAAACAAAAAACCCAAAAACACCCAGCCCATCAGACTCACTCATTTTGCAATTGACTGAACACAGGGCTTGAAGTACCTGTTGTGCCCAATCAGGTGTGTCGGATGAGGGAAAGTACAAAACATACTGACGGATTGATGGGAGATCATGACGAATCGTCATATGACACCAGGCTGATGTACCAAAACATCTGCATTTGTGTTGTTTAACTGTATTTGCAACCCACTGTGAATAAAGGGTGCACTTCAGAATCAGAATCAGAACAGCTTATTGATCCCGGATTAAACTGCTCATGTTACGACTGCAAAGACTCACAGAGACAAAAACAGTATAAAATATAAAGATTAATACATCTATAAAAGATCTAAATAATTTAACATATCCAACGACAAAAAATATTCTATATGAAATACACTATGCTGCAGTATAAATACCATTAAAAAAATAACCTCAGTTAAGCGAATTACTTGTACTCAAATGGTGGGTGCTATTGCACGTTATAGAGATCAATAGTATAGAAGTAATGTTCACATAACTGACTTCTCCATATTGCCGGTCCAGGCTGATGTAGACCTCACTGCAGTTGGTCCACTGTGACGTTACTGTTATGGAGATGTGAGGTTCTACCATGATTTATTGCATTACGTCATTCATCAGTTGACGGCGGTTGAAGTTTCCCAAACCTCAGTCTGTGGGGGTCGTAATGGAACCCTGCGGCGAGTTTCTGTTCAGCTCTCTCTCTTTTGCGGATCTGCAACCTGTTGGAACCTGCAGCTTTGTGTCTCAAAAATCAGTGCCCAGTGTTCTCCAGCTCTGGTCCAGCACTCTTTGGAGAACTCCCTGCTCAAAGGAACCTGATTTAGTTCAATTCAATTTTGTTTATATAGCGCTTTTTACAACCAAGTTATCACAAAGCAGCTTTACAGAGTCCAGGTCCAAGCCCCAGGCGAAAAACTCCCGCAGCTGGAGGAAGGAACCTCACGAGGAACCAAGACGCAAAAGGGGAACCCATCCTCCTCAGGTCGACCCAGAGAAAAAGGAACGAGAGTCTTTATTGGGGTAAATAACAAGAGAAGGCCTTCATGAACAAGATTATTGACAGATAGGCCATCTATGGCTAACAGAGTTGGTGTCCATAGAGGTAAATTCTGTTACCTGGCAGGTTTATGGAGCTTTTTCACAGGCTCAAGGAACCGTGCTGTAGTGCAAACAAATGTTTTTCCATTTCAAATAAAGAGACCCGAACCCGAGTCGAACCCAAGCAGCTCGACGGCAGGGCTGAAAGTGGGCTGCAGCTGAGCTGACTGCATCACTCCTTTCTGATTGGTCAAAATGTTATCACAACATGGAAAGAGGCCACTGTCTTTTTACTGTTCACACAAAACAAACAACAATGGAGACACAATTAACACCTGGGAAGTGGATGAAGTTCAAGCTCGACTGTCTGTTTGAGCTGAAGATAAATTTCAGTGGGAGTTCTCTACGACTCTAACAAATTTATCTTGAACTCTGTGAGAAACGTGAAGGTGATCCAGGACATCACTAATAAGTTATCTGGGTTCGGTTCTCATCACACATAAAGAATGCAGAGAAAAAAAAAACAAAAACAAACTATAAATAATAAAAGACCACAATATCAAAAGCAGCTCTAAGAGAAAAATGTTCCACTCTTTCGACTCCATGGATGCCTTTTGGAACGTCTGGCTGTAATTTCTGTGAGACTAAATCAGAATTGAATCAGAAACTCTGTTACGGGGCTGAGATACACTAGAAAGTCAAAAAAGTGTCTTTAGTGGGAGTGCTCCGGCAGGGAGATCACTAAGCAGTGCTGGATGGCGGCCCTCCAGGACCACCTCGGTTTGCTTTTGTGTGCTTTGATCTTTGGCCAAACAAAAATGAAGTGGTTACAGAAAACTGTTTTTCAGCGCTTTGGTAGATGCTACAAGCATAGAAATGTACAGTACTGTGCAAAAGTCTTAGAAATTCGTATTAAAAACCCATTTAGCCTAGCAGAATGCTTTAAACAGCCAATATTAGAATATGAGAGTAGGATGCAAAAGTCTTGACTGACCTCACAAAAACAAGACAGCAGTAGAGGAGTAAAACAATTGTTTGTTTTCTAAAAAGTAGATATTTTGTGAGCTGGTTAGAAACATGCAGATTTGGTTCCAGATTTCCGCTCTCAATGTGTGGATTTACATAATTCCATAAGGTTATAATATAACCTAATGCAGTAAAAAGTGTAAACCAGGTATTTGATGGTGATATTGGGCTTTCATGAGGAAAGAGGTCTGGAACTGGTTAAGTGAACACTTTGCTGTACATAAAACCACTGTTTACTGTATTAATGTTATTTGTATTTATTGTAATTATTAGTGTTTTAACTCTAACTTAACACTACTGCCCTATAGTGAACAGCTTCTAAGTATAATTTTCTCAGGGGCCTCAGACTTGTATTGTATGCAGTTAAAATTAATACGGTAACTAGTAAATATGTATTTGCTTAATCATTCCCAGACCTCTTCGTGGAAACCCAGAATTACATTGTGGTTCTCATCAAATACCTCAAATACTTGCTTCAGCTCAGATTATACTTCATTAAATTAAATCAGGAGCTGTTGATGGAGTTTCACAAATCCATGCAAAGAGGTGAAATCTGGAACCGAACCTGTGTTTTTCTAGCCAGCTCACAAAACCTCAACTACTTTTTACGAACAAAACAAATCTTTAATGATATTATTTAATGCTTATTAATGTTTGCTTGCATTCGTTCTAATGTCACCTTGTGTATTTGCTGGCAGAAAGAAACCCACTGCTCAGAGAAATGGCTTTAAACAGTTTGCACAGGAGCCTAAGACTTTTGCACAGTACTGTATATCCTCTTGATTTTAATCTCAGTTACTGTATGAGCTTGTGCAACCACAGTTTATGGCCTGTTATGTTCGTTTGACAGATGCCAGATTGCTACTGATATTTTCCATGGGAGACATTTGGTTTTAGTCACAATACGGGTCTTTATTTGCAGAAAGTAAAAAAAAAAAAACATTTCAGCTCCAGACGTTCTTTTCCCCTTTCTCTTGAAAAACGTCGAAGAGGGTTGAAGTTCATTACCTGCCATGACTTTATCATCCAATTTTGAAGAAAACAAACATCTGAGGAAGGAAAACAAGGGTCTTTTACACGAGGACACCAGTGAAACATCTGACTGGAGATTCAAGAAGTTTTGTTGCAACTCCTGTTTGTGTTAACTAGTGAACTTCAGCAGTTTTTTCTTTACATATCTATAGTATTTATATCCTCCTCTCTTATTGATCACCGCATTTTGTGTATAGAGCATAGTGTATTTAGTACAGAGTGTTTTCTGGAGAGTTTTATTTTGATTTTATATTATAGTTCATATTGCTCTTGTCTTTGTCTCTGTGTGTCTGTGTAGTTGTTTCCTCCGGGATCAGTAAGGTTTTCTGATGCCGTTTCTGATTCGGTTGGAAGCTGAAGTCATTAGAAAAACTGTTTCTGACCATAATTATGAACCGGGTATGTGACTGCATCATGTCCAGACTTGATTCTCTGGACATTGTCTTTGGTTCACATGAGAAAACAGCTTCAGAAACAGCTGTATGAAGGCAAAGAGGGGCTACAGTTTTAGCTAGAATCTAAACTAAAAGGTCTAGAAGATTCGTTTGTTTATCACCTTTTTTTGGTCATTTCATAAAACTGTGAAGTCACTATTACAGTAATAATGCAAGGGTTAAGATCATCCTCAGCTGAAAGCTCCTGTACTGCGAGGCAGGGGCCTGGGCTGGGCCTGGATGTGGTGTGGGGAGAGTCGCAGGTCTGCTTGTGAAGATCCTGCTGACAAAAGCATTAGCTGTAAATATTTTGTGTCTGTTGTTGCTCACGGTGTTTGTCACTAAACCAGTTACTGCACCACCCATTTGGCATATGTGTGTGTGTGTGTGTGTGTGTGTGTGTGTGTGTTTTCAAAAGTTCTTTTCAAGTTCTTTTCATTCCTTTATTGTTTCACTGCAGTATTTGAAAAACCAACTTGTCAAGTTATCGTTCAATATGCAGGTCAACAGATATATCGGTTGGTTGATAATGATGACGATTATCGATATCTGCAATTATATTGCAAATAATGCAGATGTTTTTTCTCTAATATGAATACACACATGTGGCCAGAGTTGGGTTGTTCAGATCCAGAGAGCAAAAATCCTCCCCAGGGTTTTGTTCCAACTGCCATGGTTCTTTAGTCCCCTCAAACCAGCAGTAGCAGGATACAGGTGGTTGTAATAAAATCCTGGGGAGGGTTTTTTACTTTCTGGATCTGGATAACACAACTCTGCTTGTGGCCTCCCCTCAAAAGCCCAACTGAGGGCCCCGACACGAGCCACCCTCTTTTGGACAATGTGACAGTAATACAGCAGGTGGTGTGGCGCGTGGGACAACATCACTGCATTAAATGAAGCAGGTTTGGTTCCACCACTAAAAGTTCTTGGTCAGGCCTCCTACATTCGCCAACATCTGTAACATGATTCAGTTGTTCTAGACAAGAGCATCTGCTAAATGCATAAGTAAACACCATAAAACACCATAAAAAAAAACAGCATGTAAATGCATTCATACCTGATTTTTGCATAAGAATGACCTCACCCAAAAACCTTTTGTAATGAAGAGAAGTAATGAAAAACAACAGGTGTAAAAGATAACTTTGGGTGCTACAATAGTAATGTGTTACTGCACTTTTACTGTTTTTTTTAGTTTAGGAAGTGTGATAAGTGAGAATTTATCATGTCTGTCAGCAAATCCCTGAAGTGTAAAAAAATATATAAGTTATTATCGGTTAACAGAATATTTAGGTGCTTGAGATCAGTATTGGGATCAGCTGCAGAATATCAGTCAGCCCCATTTCTACAAGTTAGTGATAAGACTGCATTGTAGGATATAATATTAAGGTCGTGATGAACAATATTAATCTCAATAGTAGGTATTAAAAACACAGCTCTTAACTTTCCTTTGGAGATGCACGGTTTATTCCCACAGACCACTCCTAAAGAAACATGTATGATTGGTCAGATTGGTCAACCTTCTGGCTAATTTCACAATGAAGATGTAAAAGCTGTATAATGTCCGGTCCCAGTTCTGTATTTTCCTCACAGTAGCAGACCTGACTTTAAAGGCTCTAGTCAGTGGAATCTGGTTTGTCAGATCAGAAGTATAAAGTGAAAGTGTAAAGTACTCGAGGGTTTGGGTGTGGTAAGAGTGGTATGAATGGCGCTACACGGAAATGATGCTGAGTGTGTGATGTTTCCTTGTTATGTTCAAGTAAATTAACTATCTTACTTGCTATGTAAATACATAACATAGCAAGTAGATATAATGTTACTGGTAATAGTAACATTTGTAACATACCCCCACACATAATATCAGGTTAACTGTGTGTTTCTCACTAAGGAGTAGTAGAGTTTGAGTAGTGTCATTTGAGCTTTTAGATGGTCATTTTATACCCATAATATTAAAACCAAATATTAATATTTGTTTAGCCCCTTGTGTATCCATATTATACAACTAGCCACACCCATCTCTAGTATACACTGATTACCCAGGACATCAAAACTACCAGTCTATTAAACTGGTAGTTTTTTGTTTGGTTTTTGCACCAAGCAGATCCTTTAAGTTGTGAGGTGCAGGGACGGATTATGGGTTGTGTGGGCCCCTGGGCAAAATGTTCGCGAGACCCCCACCACCCCCCCCAGCACCACCGCCACAACCACCACAATTCAAGGGCCCTTGGCAGCCAAACGCCCTCCCTCCATGTTTCCATCAGAGGCCCTATAGGG